>UWZB01000074.1:637-31308 GCA_900536885.1 Peniophora sp. CBMAI 1063
ATGAGGACCACGTTTTTATCTACGACAACGCCAAGACTCACTCGAAGCACGAGCCGTGGGCACTTTCAGCTCGTAAGCTGACCCTTGGGCCCAGCGACAAGCAGTTGGTCAAGGTTCCTGTCCGAGGGCCTGATGGAAAGATCATCAAGGATCAATTCACGATGGAATAGATGCGAGGAGCTACTTACACGGACGGGACACCACAGGCTTTGTACTTCCCCGACAACCACCCCACACATGCTGGCGGGTTCAAGGGCATGTCAATTATCCTGGCCGAGCGTGGCATCAGCACAGCTGGACTCTGGTCGCAGTGTAAGGATTTCAAGTGCAAACCTGGGGCAACAAGCTGTTGTTGTTGTCGTATCCTTTTCAACGAGCCAGACTTCACGAATGTTGAGCCGATCTTGTTCACACACTGCCGCACGCGGCGTTTGCGTCATGTTGCTGCCGAAGTTCCACCCGGAGCTTAATCCAATAGAGCAGTGCTGGGGATATGCCAAGAGGAAGTACAGGGAGATGCCCAAGTTGTTGAAGGAGGCAGAGTTGGCAAAGAACATGGTGGATGCACTGAGAGAGGTGACGACGGAGAGAATTCGCAAGTGAGTCCGCAGCGAGCGTGCACTATGTTCACACGCTCATATCAATTCTCAGCTTCGAGTGCGAACGGCCTGCTTCATGAACACGTATTGTTATGGGCTGAATGGAAGCCAATCTGCATGGGCGGCGAGGAAGTATTGCGGTCATTGTGGTTTACCGAACTACGATAAGCTGTTGGGCGATTTGAAGGCGGCCAACAAGGCTTGAGGTTGGGATTTCTACAGTAATTGTTCAAGACTGCATATGTATTGGTCTCTTACTATTACTAGCTAACACACAATCACTTATAAAGCTGGACAGTACGGTACAGCGAGGTATGGAAGACAGGAGCCTCGCGGGGACCTTGTAGGCGAGTTAATGAGAATGAGTGCGAAATGCGAAAATCCACAACCGTCAATCTGCGTGCATTCTCTTCTGCTCTAGAACGCGCTCATTTTCGAGCTGGCGCTGGACCGTATGAAGGAGGAGATCCCGAAATACTGTTTTCCCGCACCGACGAGAGCGAGCTCTGTGACCGTCACGCGGATCACGTGGGGTCGTCGCTTTTGCTTGAGCCGTGTCTTACGAGGTCGGTGACCAGGTGTGGCTGGAAGCGACCAACCTCAAGTCCAAATGTCCTTCGCCTGCACTCAACAAACAACGTCATGGCCCTTTCAAGATTCTCGAGAAGATTGGCGCATCTGTATACCGTCTTGATATTCCCCTAACTTGGAAAACGCACAACGTGTTCAACAAGGCTCTTCTTATGCCATACACTCCACCCGCCTTTGCAAACCAAGCCAATTCGCCAGAGCCTCCGCCCAAGATGATCGATGGCAAGGAGAGATATGAAGTAGAGGCCGTCATCAATTCCAAGATCATCGGCAGAGGCACACATCGGAGCATTATGTAATTGGTCAAGTGGAAGGGGTACTCGGACCGCCATAACAGCTGGGAGCCTGTTGCCAACTTGATGCAGGATGCTGATGAGGTGATCGACAACTATCACAAGGGGAATCTGTGACGCAAGTGTATCTAGTCGTGGACAACTAGCCTGAAGGGAGAGTGATGTTACGGACACCCGATTATCCATTATATTTTTCCTTTTATTTTCCTTTTCCCAGACTCCCACATGACTCGGCAACTCCAGTCTCCCGTGACTCACGAACGACTCATCCAGTTCCCGCCCTTTGTTTACATCTATTTATCTCACCTTACCTATATAAGACTGTGCCCCCACTTGTAACTTACCTTTAACCTCGATCTAGTCAATCTACCAGCTACCCAGCCGCTTATCCTGGTCACCTTGCGCTTGCCTTTGTCTGTGTTAGTAAGCGGCCACCTAGCCATTGCTGACAAGGTGACTTGGATGTGAAAGGATGCACAGTATTAGGTGAAGAAGTTCAGCTCTTGTATCTATACATCCCATCGTCACATTGCGGAGGGAGTCGCTGCTGCTATGGATGCATAATCAATTTATTTATTCTTTTTCCGACTCGTAAATGAATATATATATTACTTTCTGAGCCGATCACGTGTTTTAATCATCTCGGTGACCTCAACTTCGCGAGTTTTTACTTTCTCGGCAATCTGTCTTGGGGTCTTGATCAGAATCGTAAATGGAGTCTTTTGGCAAGAGGGAATCACGAGGGAGCGAAAATTGGGGGAGGGATAAACAATGTACAAAAGCGGTGGCGACTAAGTAAACGGCACCATAGACACTGTAGCAAAAAGGCCTCATTACCTTCTCGCTCTCGCTCTCAACTCGTGCATTCAAAAGTCATTGTGCAGGACTTTAAGAGACTCAATTCATGATCGTCAAAGCACAAACATCGTAATAAGCATACTAACAACACGAAACACAAGGCCATCAAACAGCAACCTTCTCATCGACAACAGCAGAGTTCTTATCCTTCTCGCTGTCAACGACCGACATATCATCGTCGCCCTCACGGAGACCCATCTGAGAAACATCGAAGCCGTTCGCCTCGAGGTATTCGCGGAACTGTACGTGGTATATCAGTATCTAAACATGAAGATCGAGAGAGATAGACGTACAGCGCGGTCCTCGGCTTCCATGCCGTCGTGGTTGAGGGGGCGGATGAAGAAGAACGTGACGATCGCACTGAACACGGCGAGACCTAGCAAGCCACGCGATCAGTCTACCCGCACTGCATTTTGAGTAGGAGAGCACGCACCACTACCGACCCAGAAAGGACCGGTGTTACCCTCCTTGCTGCTCGCACCACCGAAGTCGTCGATCATAGCGGGGAAGGCTGAATGGAGGATCAGTCCCACTCAACGAAGTTCATTGGCAGAACATACCCCAAGTACCAACGAAAGCTCCAATCTTGCCAACAGCCGCAGCGACACCATAGAACTGGCCACGGACAGCCGTGGGGCCAGTCTTAGCCGCGATCAAACCCAGGCAGTTACCGGGACCTGGCATGAGTTCGATGAGCGCGATACACGGACCCACACGAATCGGAAGTACGCACCGAGCTCGCCGAAGGACAGGAAGATGCCGTAGACGACGGCGAATGCGGCGATGTGCTTCGTCAGCCTGGTCAAACATGAGCGACATGTTACGCAAAGATGCGATGACGGGCGTACTGGTCGTAAAGACCGCTCATGATGAAGCCGATGACGGCCTGCGAGAGCAGGCCAGTGATCTATGAAGGATTTTTAAGCGAATGCGCCCGTCCCACGCAGAGAACAACATACCATACACCACTTGGGCCCGAGAAGGTCGACAACAAACGCGCCACCGAAAGTACCAGGGATGTAGAACAAGCTACATCAAAGATCAATCACGCGCCACGACAGGAGCGCGGCGCTGGAACGTACTTGATGACCACATTCCAACCGAATACCACGCTGAGGGAAGTAGAGCTTCCAGTGATCCTACACCCAAGT
The DNA here is from genome assembly GCA_900536885.1 of Peniophora sp. CBMAI 1063. NCBI lineage: Eukaryota > Fungi > Basidiomycota > Agaricomycetes > Russulales > Peniophoraceae > Peniophora > Peniophora sp. CBMAI 1063. Next base: position 4,130 of record UWZB01000074.1, read on the forward strand.
CAGCTGGTATGCTCGAGCGCGAATTAGCGCGAAAGCGGGACGAACGTGTCGACGACAGTAGAGCTGTAGATACCGAACTGGGGTAGAGTTAGGCTATGCAAATGTCAGATTGGCATGGGAGCACTCACGGGATACCTGATAAAGGCGCTCGTTCAGATTTGTCAGACGAATGCATGTGAGCGGACATACGTGATGAAGTCGTAGATGAACCTTGTACGAAGGTGAGCCAAAACGGTTGTAGTAAACATATGGAGGGTGAACGTACCAGGTAACGCAGATGGCAGCGAGCTGGACCCAGTAGCGCTTGAGGATAAGCCAGTACGGAGTGCGGACATGGCGCATCGCCGACTTCTTGTAGAGCTCCGGCTGCTCCATCTTGAGACGCCAGATGAACACAGCAATAGCGGGTACCATGCCGAGACCAAGCGACAGACGCCAGACGGCACGCAAGTGGTTGTCGCCGAAGATCCACCAAAGCACGAGCGGGACGAAAGCAGCAATGACGAAGCCGGTGTCGATCATGCTGTTCGTCGCGAGCGCGAACCAGCGGTGTTGTGCGGACTTGGAGATGTTCGGGTCTTCGCTCTGCTCGCTCGCCGCGACGGAGCCACAGGGGTACTCGGCGCCCACGCCGATACCGACCATGAAACTGTATATGATGGCGTGAGAGGGTGTTCGACGGATTAGGGCGCTACAACCGGAGTGGCGCCTGACGTACCGGCAGAAGGACAGCATAGCGAGCAGCCCGCTCGTGCTATCGTGCGCGCCCGCCGATGCAGCCGAGAGACCTACATCCATCATTCGTTAGACGAGGGAAGATAGATGGGAACAGTTGTGGCGCACCGCTGAACAGGGCGACGATAGCGGTCGCCAACATCTGCACGCACATGCGTCAGTCCTACCCGGCCATCAAGAAAGCGCAGCAGGATGCACGCACCATACCGAATCTATTGTTGTGCCGGCATACTCGTCAGGGCTATCCGGGTGGAGTGAGGCGGGAAGGGAGTGTACGCACTTGCGGCCAAACTTGTCAGAGAGGTAGCCGAAAGAGAGCATGCCCACTACGGTGCCGGCAAAGGCGACGCTGGAGATGGTGGTGCTGTAGTTATTCTTGGCGGTCTCGTTGGGGTATAGTCGTTTCAAGACTGCGAGGCAAAGTTGAGAACGGGTGCAAGCGAGCTAGCAAGGAGAACGTACTCGTGTTGACTGCAGAGATAGGGGCAGAAATGAGCCGCGGTCGTATACGACGGACACAGAGTACGCACCGCTACCGATAACACCATTGGCATAACCTGCGATATCCGTCAGTCCGGGCGCGCCAGTTCAAACCGCCCAAGCGCACACACCGTCCGAGAAGAGGGCCGTGCCAGCAGCAAAGATGTTGGCGACGTGCTGCGCGTGGTATGAGCTAGCCGTACGCACACTACGAGCGCGAGCGGATACGCACCTTGAAACCCATCTTGTCTAGAAGAGGATGTGGCGAGGAAGAGCAGCGAAAAAAAGATAGGCACGACGCTGTGGCCCTTATATATCGAGTAGCCGGGAAGCCATTCGAATTGATGCTCCGGTAAGGTGGCCCAGGACCACCCTCGTGCGCGATACGATTCGTCCCTCGCTTTTTGATCTCGGCGAGTATATGAGCGTATCCCTTACCGTTTCGGTATACGATCGGTCCGCGCAGCCCGAGGATGTTCTATTTCGGGTTGGCGCATGCTCGTCTAGTATCGACTTGGCCTGCAGAGTAGTCGAAGGCATGAACGCCGTCCAAGCCGACGGGAGACGAGCGCGGGAGGAACGATCACAATAGACGCGTGTTTGGCTTTGACGCTCGTACGCGTGGCGCCTCTCGCGCGTCCTTCTTCGACCAGAACCACCATCTACCTCTTCCCGCCGGGTTCGTCTTCGCCTCTCTCGCCTCATATGCACTAACAACATAATCCCCCATCCATAGACCTAACGACTTTCTTCCAATCGGACTGAACTGTTTGTTCGTAGTGACGTGCTCCCTGTACGCGCCCCGCATAAATTGTGCCTGTCCTAACCTGTCGCATTTGCCCCTCTGTCACAAATCCTGTCATCGCACCGTCGCACTCACAATCACACAATTCTTCTCTGCACCGCATAGAGTTCTGTTTTTGAGCGTCCCCAGCAATAAATTCAACCCGGTATCTTCAGCAAATCAGATCAGCGGACATGGCAGATGACGACTTTGACCTTTACGGCGAGGAGGATAACTTTGCGCCTACGCCCTCCTCTCAGATCGAGGTCCGCGCATTCGCCTGTATGCTCGCGGGGGACACCATCAACTGACACACGTCTTTTTCTTCCTTCGGGCGCCTCAGACTGTACAGCAACACGACGCGCCTAACGCAAGCGCCCACCCGCCGTCACACGACGAGCCAAACCCCTCCACCCTTGGCGGCAAACGCGCACGCGAAGATGATAACGATCAACAGCAACAACAAGGCTTCAACCCCAACGCGACCGGCACACCGCCGCCGGCGTCGATCGGCACCTTCGACGGCGGACAAGGGTTTCAGCAGAACGGTCAAGGCGGCGGTACGCACGGCGCCGTGAACCCCGCCTTCAACAACGGCATGAACATGGGCATGGACGGCTTCGGCGAGCAAGACGCCCTATACATCGGCGACTTGCAGTGGGTACGTGAGAGACTCGTCTGCCGACGTGGAGTCTGGTCGTGAGCTGGGAATGTCGGGACTCATGACGTGTAACAGTGGACGACGGACGAAGATCTTCGGCAGGTTGCGCAGTCGCTGGGCATCGCGCTCGATCATAAGAAGATCACGTTTTCGGAGCACAAGGTCAACGGCAAGAGCAAGGGCATTGCCTACGTCGAGTGCGGCTCGCCCGAGAACGCGGTGACGCTGAAGGGATTCTTCGAGAACAAGTATGTGGTGGTTCGCTCGTATATGCGCCTCAATTCTGACCGCCCACCTCAGTGACTTCCAGAATCGCCGCGCGACGGCAACTCTGACGAGTTCCGCGCAAGGTAACCCTTTCCGTACGCTCCCTAAAGGTAGGATCTCGTCGTCCATCCCGCACTCTCTTGGCGCTCACCGATATCCCAGATCCTCCGTCGCGCCAGGGTATGCAAGCCGGCACACAGAACTTCACTGGCGGCCGCGGGGGTGGCAACTACCGCGGAGGAGGTATGAACAACGGCATGCGCGGAGGCGGCGGTAACATGCGCGGCGGAGCCATGCCCATGATGAACAACATGGGCATGGGCGCCATGAACGGAATGGGCGCCATGGGCATGCCGATGGGCGCCATCATGGGCATGAACGGCATGAGTATGAACGGCATGAACGGTATGAACGGCATGGGCATGGGCCGCGGGCGCGGCATGATGGGCGGCATGGGTATGCGGGGCGGCATGGGTGTGTAGCATTCTTCTCGTCGTCGGGCCGTTCGAGTCTCTCCCGGACGGACCTTTTCTCTCTCACTCTGTATACTCCGTCGGAACCTTGTAGCGCTTACTGTGTATTTTTATCACTCTTTTTTGCAGGCATGGGTGCCGGGATGGGCATGCGAGGCGGATTCAACGGAGGTGGTGGGCATTTCAATCCTGCGTTTATGGGTGGCGCAGGCATGCAAGGTGGGATCTCGGACGGGCCGCGGATGAAGAAGCCCAGGATAGATGACAGTTGAGATGAGGGCTTTCCTGTGTCGATCTATTTCGTATTTCATATATTCATGTGTATCTTTGCTGGACATTGCGCATATACGATGTAAAAACCCGAACCTGTAGCACGTTGCATGCATCATCCCAAAATGGATATTTATTTCCCGATCGTGGACCACGTTCACACTCCCCTTTCTACCTTGTTGTCCGTGCCATCCTATTTCCCGCTCATTATGGTCCAGATGCAGGTCGCATAGAATACTGGTAATGCGCCAGTACTTCCACAATAGCCTTTGGGGATATTGGCGTCACGTGCGCCCTCGGTGGTCGGTCTAGCCACGCCGGCGGCTTGCTTTATACCACCACCACGCCCTGCACCACCGTCTCAGCCTCACACACACACTCCCATTCACCTCCCGTCACAGGTCACGATGGCCAGCAGCCACTTCTCCTCGCTAATGGCGCAGAGCAGGCAGCAGACGGAGGCGGTTCAGGCGCAGGCGAAAGCCCAGCTAGAAGCGAAACAGCGACGAGAAGCCGAGAAAGCCCGAGAACAGGCCGAGCGGGAGAAGAAGGCGAAAGAGGCGGAGGAGAGGATGCGGCAGCGGCATTTCGAGGAGCAGAAGCGGGAGAAGGAGCGGCAGGAGAAGCGGGCACAGGAGAAGGAGGCCGAGGCGCGGCGCGAGGCACAGCGTGAGCGTGTTCGCGAGGCCGTTCTCCTCGGCAAGGGCGGCGGCAAGTCCCGTGCGCGCTCGGGTGGCGGTGGAGGCGGTGGATGGGGCCGTGCGAAGAAGAAGACGGACGAAGAGGACGACGGGAGCGTCGGTGGCGGCGGCGGCGCGCTGACTCGAGAGGAGAAGCGTGCGCGGCGGATGGAAAACGAGTTCCGGATGCCCGGCTCGGCGTCGCGCTCAAAGCTCCCGACGCCCAAAGCGGGAAAGCGGCTCCCTGGCGGCGCATTACCCTCTAACCTGGTCGGGAGCGCCAGTCGGGGCAGCAGGACGATTGACGACGCTATGCGAGACCGTGACCGCGGGAAGACTGTCTCTGGCAACAGTGCTCGCTCCTATGATGGCTCCTTCTCCGACTCTAAGATCGGCAAGTCCTCTTCCGACAAGTTCGCGGGTAAAGGTCTCCCGAAGAAGACGCCTGTCGGGCGTGACCCACCCTCTTCCGCGCCCAAGCGTGCGCCGCTACCACTCGCTCGACCTGGCTCTGCTCCCGCATCGACCAAAGCAGTACCAAAGAAACGCTCTCGCTCGATCAGCGAAGATTCAGACTACGACTCTTCCCCTCCGCCCCGCAAGCGCTCGACCAACGGTGGCGGCGGCGGCGGCGGTGGCGGAAACGACGTCAGGGACATGATCTGGGGTATATTTGGCAAATCGCGCGATAAATACGTAAATCGTAACGATCTCAGCGACGACGAGGATATGGAGGCCGGCGCATTCGATGTCGAGCGGGAGGAGAAGCGCAGGTACGTCAATACCCGTATATGGCGTCAGCCACACTTGACCAATCATTGCGCAGTGCCAAACTCGCTCGTCAAGAGGATCTGGAGGCAGAGCTGGAAGAGAAGCGCAGGGAAGAGGAGAAGCGACGTCGCCGTATGTCCAAGGCCTGAGCGTCGTCGTATTCATCCTACTTGGTCTAGATCCTATCTCATGAGTTTTATGTTGACTGTACCACACGCTTCGCCGCTGCTTTCCTTACACGCATACTTATACCTATCGCGCACTATCGCATATCCGCCTCCACGTCCGCCTCCTTGTGTATCATTTGTACCGCCTCTCATCCGGATTCACCCTACACGCCGGACCCTCCTCCCGCTCACGCACACGCTCTTGCTTTTTGAACCACCAGCATCGCTCTTTATCCAGTCCCACACGGTTCTCTCGATTGATTATGTTCATGCAGTGCAGTCATCTATTGCTATAGACTGGTACGGTCGTGATCTAATCCAGAACATGCGAGGTGTGCTACAAGAATGTGTGGCCCTATCGTGAAAAGACATGCAAATCGACTCCAAACGCCCCTATCCCCCTCACTTGCTCTCGTGACGCCAGACCTGACGGGGCAGCATAGCTGCCAGTATCAACGACGCCAGAGATATCGCGATGAGGACATAGTAGACCATGTAGCCTCCCATGTACTTGTGCTTGACCGAGAGCGAGAAGAGCGAATTGGCCATGGCGGGACCGATGGTACGGATGATGGACACCATGAGCTGCGCGATTCCGTTCACGCTGCCCAGGCTAGCCTTATTCGGCGCAGAGGCAGTGATGAAGATGAAGATACAACCTATGTCTGCATCAGCATCATACTATCTCCTCAAGCTCAGACGAACTCACCATAGCACAAGCTGATCCCAAGGGACAGACTCGTCTGAAGGGCCACAACGAACCAAACGGCAGCATTCATGCCTCCCTCACGCATCGCCAGCTCATTCATGATGGGGAAGAGCGCAAAGATGGGCACAGAGCTCAGGATCCCGGCAAAGAAAACGTTCTTCGTACCGAACCGATTGTGTATCTTCGCGAACAGCAAGATCTGGAAGACACCATTGAGGATACCGAATATCGACATGATATTCCCGATCATAGGCGGCGGGAGCCCGAGCCCGCCGAGCTCGATAGGCGTGCTGAAGAATAGCGGCTGCACGGCGCGATACGCGATATCGACCAGACTCAACGAGGTGTAGTTGATCGCGCCGATCAGCACGCGCCATACGAGCAACGACCGAAACGCCACGGGCCTCTCGCTGTCGGGCACATCAGAGCGCTCGGCCTCGTCCAGCGCCTTGTCCTTGCGGCCGAACAGCTCACGTATCGGCGTCGGGTTCTGCTTCGTCTGTGTATGTGGAAGACGTAAGAGAAGATCAGACGGTTTAGTCAGTAACCGGAGGGGTTCGGGGTCACGAGGTAAACAGGCGCGCACCTCTCGAAAGTACAGGAACGTTATCAACCATGCAAAGGCCGTGAACGTCGCCGGGACGGCACAGGGCAGGAAGTACGGGTAGGTCTTGAGGAACTCGGAGTGGCCGAAGACGCTAGGGTAGCGCTCGGCCGGGCGCGAGAGCCAACCGCCTATCGCCGGACTGTGTACATGTAAGATGAGCTTCTGTTCGAAGATCCCCTTTACCCCACCGAGAACAAAACGTACCCGAGAGTGCCGCCGGAAGCCCACGCGATAGGAAGAAGACCGTACACCTGACCGATGTGTGTGAGCATCGCGGCTCGCAAGGGGGAGTTCAGACGAAGCGCCGCACCGTTGCGAGGTTCGACGAGTCGGTGATCTCTGCGATGCAGCCCTTCATGACACCGATGTTGCCGTTCAGCGCACCGTTGAGACTCCGGCTGATGTGGTTGAGCGAGCATATAGTGTGCATGCAAAGGAGGGGCGCACCTTAGAACCGCGCCCCAGTATGTTCGTGACAAACCGAAACAGTACATGGATAACGAAAGCCCAAAGAGTCCCTAGCGCCGGATCGTAAGAAAGCTAACGCCGCAAACATGCTCAATATCATACCTGAAGGATGACAGGTCGCCGACCGATGATGTCTGACAATCGACTCCAATGGAGGACAGTAAGCGCCTGTGTGCCGAAGAATATACTTTGCTACCAAGTCATGAGTACCAGTACGCAGTGAAACAGTACTGCACTCACTATAAGTCCAACATAGAAGCCCACTTTGCTCTCGTCACCCCCAGTGATGCCGACACGGCGAACAAACTACACGGAGCAGACGGTGAGCATTCAAGCACGCGACTGAGCGCGGATCTCGCGCAAGCTCTACACGCACCTCAGGAGCGAAAGGGTAGATGACCTGGCTGGTGAGCGGCTCACCCGCTTGAATGAGCATCACCAGCGAGACCTGCTTCCATGGGATCGGCGTCGGCTTTTTGTGCTGCGTTTCGAGCAGCGGCGTCTCTTCGTCGGCCGCCCGGCCGTTCTGAGTCGCAACAGTCATTTTTACACGGTATAGACAGTCGAGAGCAGTCAAAGCAAGACGAAAGCAAACGGAGAATGGGAGACGGCGCGGTGGCCGGGTAGGAAGATGGGGGTCAGCAGTCAAGAGACTGTTGAGTCAACGGATTCGAAAGCGAGCAGGGTCTTCGGGCAACCGCAGATGTAATCGGCGCCCGGGCCGAAAGTCGGACAACTCAAAGTACCTCATGGGATTGCAAGCTCCGTACGTTTAGCCCGAGGCACCGTCGGAGTTGAGGGCGGCTAGGCCGAAGCAAGACTGTCTATATTCGTAAACAAACAAGATACAACGTCTATATGTCATGAAGCGTAAGGGATCGTCGTGAAGTACGATCAGTAGTTTTAGTTGTCGCTCTCGTCGTCGACGCCGCCTTCAAAGTGCCACAGCTGTGCAGGCAGCTTGGCCACGAGGAATAGGGAGAGGACAGACAACACCACGAAGATGATGTATACTAAGTTCCCGCCCGCGAGATTTTCTTCAATCGACACCGCGAAGAGGGATGTCGCCATCGCTGGTCCAATCGTACGAATGATTGAGATCATAGTTTGGGCCAGGCCATTCACCGATCCCAGAGAGCGCTGGCGAATCGTCAACGGCGAGGCGATCAGAACTTCGAGAAGGAGACGTACTTGACTGGGAGCAGACGCGGTGATGTACATAAACGTTACAGCGTACGCCATGTCCATTACGCCCATGAACACCATCTGCACACCAAGTGCTACGTACACGGGCGCGCCAAAGCCATACTGCCGTGCAATCATGTTTGCCACGGGAAACCAGGTGAAGATGGGCACGAATGCAGACATGGCGATGACGAGTATCGGCTTCACACCGATTCGGTCGACGATAATAGGGAAGAATAGGAACTGCGCGATCCCGTCGATGACCCCATATAGACCAAGGAAAAGACCGATCTGAGCTGGTGACATGCCTAGACCCCCTAACTGGTGACGTGTGAGCCATTCGTCTTGGAGACTTGCAGGAAAGAAGCATACCTCGATAGGTGTAGAGTAGAAGAGAGGGCCCATGCATGCCATCGCGATATCCAGGAATGCCAGGGCGGCATAGTTCAACACAGCGAGGATCACAGGTCTGGTCAGAAGTTCGCGAAGAGGTCGGACCTCTTCCGCCTTGGAGTCCTGCGTCGATGAACTGCTTTCGGACGGTGTCCTTTTCTTTTGCTTCGGTAGTGTCTATATGGCTTCATGTGAGATGGGATGACCAGAGGGACAGAGCTTCAGTACTGACCTCTTTCAGGAATAATGCGACAAGGATGATGATGAGCGCCGTGAACAACGCGCCAATGAGACTGGGCAGGAAGTAGGGGAATCGGCGCCAGAATGGCGTGTCAAAAGTCCCCGGAAACTGGTCTGCTGGTCGCGACAGCGTACCGCCCATGAGAGGCCTAAGCATCGTTAACGGAAGCACAACTACAGCTCCAGAGATAACTATACGCACCCGACAGATGCTCCCAATGCCCACATAACAGGCATCAACGCGAAGCCTCGCGCACGATTAGAGCGGTCCGTCAACTCGCCCATAGCGCTCTTCATAACCCCTTCGAGAAGGTTCAGAGGGGCGTAGACGTCAATGAGGGGGATACGCACCAATGTTGCCATTCAGCGCGCCACATAACGCTCGACTGAGTGCAAGGGCCCAGAATGACGAAGAGGAGAGGCCAAACAGCACGAACGAGACGGCGAGGCCGGTGAGACCGATGAGCAGTACCGGCTTGCGACCGATATGATCTGAAAGGCGGCCCCATTGCAAGACAGTACATGCTTCTGCTGCGAAGTACAGAGATTCCTAGAAGTCCGATGGGCACACGTCGGAGATCCTGAGAGACTTGCTCACGTACAATGATTCCCGCATAATAGCCTACGGCGCGTCTATCTCCATGCGTGATGTCAAGCTTGCTGATGAGCTGTATGGCGCGTAAGTGCTGAACTGGCGCATAGACATTTAACGGACGCACTTCATTGATGTATGGTAGCAAACTCTGCGACGTGATGGGCTCCGTCAACTGTGCGAGCAGTAGCAAGCCTGCGATGCTATTATTCTCCTGACTTCTACACGAAGGGCAGTAAACGCACCAATCTGCACGACAGGGAGTGGGGTCGCCTTCTTCAGGCTTTTGGTGCGGGCCTGCTCTTGGTCGGCCAGCAGTGGTCGCGTCTCGTCAGTGGCCCTCTCGTTCTCCATGGTGCAAGGAAAGATGAAGGCGGAAGCAAACTTCCCGAACGGAAGTGTCGAGATACGAAGGTGTCGGCGCGGGAACAGACGGTCTCCCCGGCTCAGAGCTACTTCAAGTCTCGAGTCAAGCCCGAGTCAAGATGTTCAGGTGGTACCAGTGGCATCCCACGGCCTTATATAGTTGTCGTCCGGCGGAGTTCTGCATATGATGTAAAAGAAGGAAGACGTCTACTGTGCTTGAACTGGACGGACGAGAGATGCGATTCGCCAACATCGGCGCATCACCGTCGGTCCACGCGCGCCCATGTGTCCATCGCAAACTCCGTGACATGCTGCTAACTTGTCTCCCACCATGATCCTCACTCAGAGCCACTGTACCTTACACAGAGGTGATTTATCTCGCCGCGTGCTATCGTGTGGTGTACGCCGTGTCGAAGATGGGATGACTTTGATGCCGCTTCTGTTCGAGGACGCGTATCCAGCCATAGACGCTGCGTTCAGCTGTACCTTGCTATATCTTCAATAGTGTTGCCGAGCCATGAGTACGCTACATGTGGTCGGCTACTCGCTATTGCTAGTGCACACCGGTCAGCAACGAAGGTCGTCGCGCGCTTTCACACATGCTCTCTTGGAGGAACCGAAAAGATGAGAAGATATGATGATCCATTGTCTGAGCTCGATGCAAAGAGACTGTATGCGGAACTGAGAGTACGGAGGGGTGATGTATCTGAGAGGCGGAGGGATGACCGAAGTGTTCATGTGCGTAATCGTAGGTGGTAGCATAGCGTATAGGACGCTTGTAAAAGGTGACGTATGGAAATGTATGGCAAAACAATACGAGTCGAACTATGTAGGTGTGGAGAAAGACGGCGTAAAACCCAAAAAGGGAGACCGAGAACGAGTTGATAGCGAATGAAAGAGCGCGAGAGCGAGAGAACGAAAGCAACGAATATCGAGGCAATGCGCGTAGTAGATGCGACGAAGAACAGGCAATGACGACCGAAGAAGTCAGAACCATAGCGGCGCGGCTGGGGGAGTGAGGTAGCCGCCCGCCGAGGCAAACTCGACGGTGGCGCGAAAGCTTGCAGAGGCCGGATCGGTGTGGCGTCAAAGATAGGAGCCTTGTGGGTGGAGAAGCTCTGGCGCGGTGGGCATTCAGGCTCGTTGTATGCGAGGAACTCCATAACATGGGAAGACGAGGCACGGCTCTGAATGAAGAGTCGGTCGAGGATGAGGAAGTCGGAATCGCTAGCGCTCATGTGGCGCGATGGAGAGATAGGCGCCGGAGACGCGTGGGCGAGCACAGTTGAGGCGTTGAACGCCGGAGGCTCTGCGAACTCGATGACGGGCATCAACGGAGTCGCGGGGAAAATCCCCTTGGATACGCGGGTTGGCTGACTGTGGTAGGCGGGGATGGAAAAGCGTCCAACAGAGACGAGAAGGATACGCTCGAGTCGCTGAAGAGCGAGCTCACGCTGTCCTGAGATCTGTAATATATATCAACAAAGAGCATTATATGTGGATGGGAGATGGACGTACGATATGGCGTATGTGCTAGAGACCTTCTTCGCACTTGCGAGAGTCCTCAATGGGTTGCTTGGCAACGATGGGAGTCAGAGGAGGCGTATCAAGCTTGATCTCGACTGGCGGCGCCGCTTTGGGCACCGAGATAGGTCGCATGGGATCGAGGTCGGTCGGTTGGGACACGTAGATTGGTGGAGGCGGTTGCACCGGTGCTTCGAATGAGCTGCAGACATGAATCAGGACCTGGTCACAAGGCACAAGGGCAAGAGCTTACGATGATCTAGGCCTTGACATCCGCTTGCCGCGCACGAGAGTGAGCTCCTTCTCGGCGGTAGGACGAAGCTGCGCGTCCAAGGGTAAAGCGAGGTCCGTCCTGAGTAGGAACGGCTTGAACCGGGGTACCGATAGAGGGCGGATCGACGACGTCGAGGTAGGACCGGTAGTCCAAAGTGTGTTCGCGTTGTTCTGACCAGCGTTATTGCGGCGGGACATGGCACGATAGTTGGACACAGTGATAAGGATGATGACGAAAACGATAAAGACCGCGAGGAGAGAGTAGAGGAAGACCGGGGAGAAGAGGCCAGTGGGTGTGGATGAAGACCGAGCGGTGGTGGGAATGGCAGGCATGTTATTGATAGCGGGTTGTTGTCTGACGCGGGGTTGGCGTTGTTAAGGGCTCGCAGATGTGATGCTTCTGGACTGCCCATTCAACGATGAGGGAGTACGTCCTTTATATATCATCTGTCGAAGGGCTGAGACCGTACTCAGAGCCTGGCCTTGGGGAGGGTGAGGATCGGACCAGCGGTGTTACCTCTAGTCCAAAACCTGTAGCTCAGGGAAAATGCCGGTCAGAAGTAAGATGTCCGTGCTGCATATCGTCACGTAGGCAATGTCGTCAAGAATCCTGTTTCGCCGAAGGGAGGAAGTGGCAAGTAGGTCTCGCGGAACTGAGCCGAATCGCATGTCCGTCCCATATAGCGGGCAGGCAAGACCACAAATCTCTCGTAGTACGATGAAGTAGTCGAGAGCGACGTAGACCGCCATTAGTCCAAGACTGAATCGCTGGAGGCTCTACGTAGAGCTGCACCGTCTTCGAGGAGTCGGCCTGTCATGCATGCCAGTATCTTCATCTATGCATCCTAGAGCTGGGTGATTCCGCAAATCAACTTCGGAGGCGGTATGCCTCGTGTGATGGACGGGAAAGCAACGTGCGCGTTGGGCGAGTTCTCCTCCAGCATCTTCCCTTCTGAGACAGACGCCGGACATCCCGGACTTCTCGTTTTACCGGCGTCCAGCATGTAGCGAAGAAAGTCATTCATAGCGCTCAGCAATCGTGGTGGGCGGGTAGAAGAGAAACCTTGAAGCTTGAAGACTGCAATCATGATGGTCGAAGACAACAGGGCTCTTCGGCGCTTCGGTTCGCTCCGAAGCCCATCACTCATTCGTATTTCGGTCATGACCTCCACGACATGTTGCCTCCCGCCATGATCCCCACTCTGGGTCGCCATACATAGGGTTGGACAACTTCCCCGTGCGGCCGTAAAGCGTAGACCATGATGGAGACTGGAAGATGCTGCTGCTGTTTCTGCGTCCGTGATCAGCTTCCATACTTTGCACCCTCGCAGGTCTGCGCCGATAGGTTGCCAATGGCGTACAAGGATAGTATGTCAACCGTCTAGAACGTATGAGGACTGAATAGGCTAAGGGCTGTCGTGGGTTTGGGATCCTCCGACAACGTTGATGGATCCCATGGCAAGCTTCCCTCACACATACATATAGATAGCCGCCTTGAAGCAATGCACTGTCTACGCCCACGAATCGATATGGCTCCTCATGACCTGGATGAGGGTAGAATGTCAGATTTACTGTCGTCGTCTCTTTTGCGAGCCTCCTCGATCATCATCCGTCACTCGACCTTTTCTATCGCTATCGCACTGAACCTGTTTGCCTTTCTCCTATTTCGATATCTGAACAGCCCATGGCGTAGATTGCCCCCGGGCCCTACTGGGTATCCACTCATCGGAAGCGCGCTCAGGTTCTTTGACCCTTCTTGGTTAGTCGGAGAGTCTCCTAAGTATGGTACGCCCGATACCCTAGCACCGTGGTGGTGCGCGTGACGGCTCATATAGAGCAGGAGATATCGTGTATCTGAACGTCGCGGGACGGCCGACCGTGATACTAAACACTCAGAAGGCAGCGACGACTCTTCTTGACCGACGCTCTTCGAACTACTCTGGGCGCCCGCGCATGATCGTGGCCAACGAGATCATGTGTGACAACAAGTTCCTGGTACTAGAACCGTTCAATGACAGGTACGGCATCTCGACTCTTGGTAGGAGCAACTGTTGACTTCAAGCGACAGGTTCCGCCAAAAGCGCCGTGCTATCCATGAAGGTTTCAACAAATCTGCCAGCAGCCGCTTCCAACCCGCACTCGAGGAAGACGCGATCCGCCTTGCATCATCGCTCACACAAGACGCAGAAGCTTTCAGAAAGTACTATCATACCTTCGCTTGCTCGATGGTGCTCGGTGTCACGTATGACCGTCCACTGCTCGGGCGACCAGAAGATGAACAGCTGCGTGAGCGTATCGAGGCTTTTGTGAAGAGAGCCCAGGAGACGACCGCCCCTGGGGCGTACTACGTTGAACTCCTTCCGTGGATGAAGTACCTGCCCGCATGGATGGCCAAGTGGAAACGGGACGCGCTCGCTACCCGCCGTGAAACGACGTCGTTCTTCATGGAACTCAAGGACGAGGTAGCCACTCGGATGGTACGAGCTATCGTACATAACGTTATAAGTTGACCATACTAAAAAGTGAATCTAGGTCCGTGGATTGGTACGGCCTTGCCTTGCGGCTACGATGCTTGAAGATGCGGGGCGTTTTCAGTTGTCCGCCCTTGAGACGGCATGGGCGGCTGGGTTCATGTAGTGCGTATACTTGATCGAATATCATGGCTCGAAGTTAAGCTCTAGAAGTACGGCAGGGTCGAGTACCACCTCCACTATGCTTGAGTTCTGGACCCTCGCCATGGTCGCCTTCCCAAACATACAGAGGAAAGCACAAGCTGAGATCGACACTGTGGTTGGTCGTGGACGGTTACCAACTTTCTCGGATCGAGCACACCTTCCATATACGACTGCGCTTCTACGTGAGGTATTGCGCTGGCGCACAGGCCTTCCGTTCGGTGTTCCACACACTTCGGAAGCCGATGACTATTACGAGGGCATGTTCATCCCCAAGGGAACAGTCTTGCTCGCAAACATCATGCCATGCAATCAGGATCGCGCCGTATATGGCGATGACGCGCACGTCTTCAACCCGGAAAGACATCTCGACCAGTCTGGGCAGCTTGCTCCTGCGCCTGCCTTTACCAAGGACCACGGCCACGTCTCATTCGGTTTCGGGCGACGGATTTGTGTTGGACAACACGTCGCCATGGACGCCCTCTTCATCGCGACTACGATGCTTCTCTGGAGCTTCACACTCGAGAAAGCAAAAGGCGCCGACGGACAGGAGATAGAGGTAGACGCCGAAGGCTACAACGATGCTGGACTACTCTTGTGAGTGGATTTGCTTTTCGTTCTGTACGTCAGTTTGACCGTGTATGAAGAGCACCAAAGGATTTCGAATGCGCCATCCGACCGCGATTCGCAGACGTGGACGCTCTCTTGTCAACGGAGAAAGAACGACACGCATAGATATATGGTTCTCCATCATGTCACCGCTGGGACCGGACTCCGTATATCTGCTGCGCAGTGTATAATTCCAGAGCAGCATACACCGTGGAACAATCATTCGGAACAGTAAGCGGTGTCTCCAGTTGACGGGAGCATGGATCAAAGATGATAGTTGGCTATTTGGCAAAAAGGGAATCAAGTGAGCTGAATATGGGAAATCCAAGATGCACATCAGTAGATGGAAAGGCGGTAAGTGGTACGTAGAACAAGGGGTAAATCCGGGAGACGCGAGGGGGATATACATGTCGATTATACGACAACGCAGCCGCTGCAGCACCCGCCGCCTGACTGCTCCTCGACGCCCTGTTGGTTGAAGCCACCGGGAGCGGTGGGTCCACCGGCCTGGCCGGGAGGACCCTTCTGCTCCTTGTTGTACTTGCGGATCTCGCGGACGAGGTTGGAGAAAGCCTCGTCGACGTTGATGCGTTGCTTGGCGGACGTCTCGATGAAGCGGCAGCCGAAATGCTTCGCAAGATCGCGACCCTCTGGCTCGGGATTTAGCGTGACGGCTCGGAAGCACGGATTATGTTATTACGTACCGTTGTTGCCGACCTGACGCTCGAACTCCAAGTCGCACTTGTTGGCGACGACAATGACAGGGAAAGAGTCCTTGTCCTTTACCCGGAGAATCTGCTGGTGGAATGTGCTGATTTCCTCGAAAGAGTTCCGCGAAGTGATAGAGTAGACAAGAAGGAAGCCCTCGCCCGTGCGCATGTACTGCTCCCGCATAGCACTTTTGAAGTCGTCAGGTCACGCGACGTAATTGGGGAGTAGGGAGAACGTACCCGTATTCCTCCTGTCCTGCCGTGTCCAGAACGTCCAGAAGTGCCACCTCGTCGTCAATTACGCATTGCTTCCGGTACGAATCTATCATGAGGAGTCAGTCCGGCTCATACGCTATCAAGAGTACCTAACTACCTTCGATAGTTGGGTCGTACTCGTCAACGAAGTGCGACTGAATAAATTGGATCTGCATAGATTATTCGTAATCTGGAACGAAGAGCGAGGGACCGAGAACGCCGCACCGTCAAGGCGGACTTGCCGACGCCACCACCGCCTACAACGACGAGCTTATACTCCCGGAGAAACTGTGCCTGCAACAGGCGTTAGCAGATATACCGTTGGCATTATAAGACGTAAGTACCCTGGACATGGTGGAAAGGAATGAGGAAAGGGGAGAGCGCCTGAAGCAGGGGTAGTGGACGAGATGGTCAAAGTGACGGGGTCGCACGCGAGGGCCTCGTGTGCTAATCCGGTAACTGCCGTCAACATCTTACACAGCTTTCCTACACCCTTCCAGGTCTCGCAGGTCCCGCATCTGTTCTCCATCCCATATCGGCATCTCAAACACTCACACCCACGCCACCTAATAGAGTCGTACGTCGAAGATGCATTGTAAGCTAGCTATGTACAAAAGAACGTGTTCGTGACAATTCGTGAAGAGGCTAGGAAGAATCCGCAGAGTCCGCAAAACGTATGTATGTACTGCCTACCCAGGGCAAAGTAGCTGTCTATAAGTTACAGCCATGCGGGGCGTAAAGCACAGGCACAGCCTACTAGTAAGATGATAAGTTATAGATCTTGATGGATGCTGGAGGGCGCAAATCACCGTTTCAGGGGATAGGGCGGAATCCACGCGTGGGCGGCACGGCCGGCCTCGAGCTCAGAGGTGTCACGACCTTAGGTGTATTGACATCGAACTTGACGGGACTGACGACAACATCCAACCGCATGTGAGGCGGGAGTGGTAGCGCGCGAACTGCGCCGGGGCTTTCGCGAGGACGAGAGCCGAAACCGAATGTCGAGGTGACCGCCGAGTAGATGCTCAGTTCGTCGTCGTAAATAGTCAGCCTTGGGCGGAACTTAGGGAGCGGCAGCATATCGGGAACCTCGTCGTGCTCTTCGCCATGACCTTGGTCGGTGTAGTAGTCGGTCATGTCCATCTCCGTTTGTGCAGGAGAGCCTTGAGCGACAGAGCAAGGAACATTGGGAGACGGAAGGTTGGGGGTCGGGCAATCCTGCGGCATCTCCACTAGACGAGGGAGAGCGGGAACAGGGGGAGGCGTCGAAGGCATGTAGTCGTTCATGTCAAACTCGGTAACGGCTGCAGTTGCAGGCGCCACGTCGTCCAATGATTGACCCCGCCGAGGTAGCGTGTCTATACGCCTGGGAGGAGCAGGTCGTTGCGGGGAAGGCGAACGACTCCGTAGGGAGCGCGAGCGCGGTGCTGCACTGATGTAGTCACGCGCATCCTCCTTGATGACATACGGAGTCTTGGTCGCTTCTAGCCAGTCGGAGGCGGTGATGGGAAAGTCGGGGAGGGCACTCTCGCGCGTGGAGCGGCGATGCATGTACATGCTGATGACGGCCGTCGCTCGATCACCGGGCACAGAGAGCGTATGGCGGCGCGATGTCGCTGATGTTGCCGAGAAGGGCATCAAGACGATATCTTGCTCGTCCGTGCGGGCCGGGGACGCCTCCATATCATCCGAGCTGGACTCTACTGCCTCTGCACGGGCAGGGGTAGGCGCCGCTACACGGGTGGGTGCAGGTGCGAGTGCATGATCCGCCAATGGCGCGAGCGAAGCTCCTGGAATGCGCGGAGGAGGCACAGTTGGAGGCGCGACTCGCTTGGCGGCGCCCGTTGCATTATTCATATGGCCATGATGGAACGAGAACCGAGCGAGTGACTTGCGAATCTCCGGGAGTAGAGGGAGAGGCTTGTGCATCGCATTGCGCGCCATGAAGGGTTTGTTGCCGGTAGTGCGCAGGAAATCGCTCAGCGTTGCAGTGTCGTTTGCGCGATGCTGCGATGTCTCCGGAGCAGGATGCGCCTGCGTAGTAGACGCGGTCGGCGCGTCTAGATCTACGGGAACAGGCTTGGAGATCATCTGCTTCGTCACATTACGACCGTGACCCAGATCGCTGCCGGTTTGACGAGAGGAAGAAGGCATCGAATCGGTATAGGACATGGCTGGATTGCTGCTGGGAGGGAGCAAGTGCGTTCGCGAGTTGGCTGAGCCATCCGATCCGTGAGCTTTGTGGTTCTGCCACGGCTTGCGCAAGCTCGGAGAGGGCATAGGCGCGTGTGGCCGTTGTCCTTGACTGTCATCGTCGAGGAACGAGCGTCCATAGCCTGTCCCGGAAGCGCTGCCCGGTAGCATATCCTCCTTCGCCATCGCCTTCTCGACCTGTGTCATAGCGCCGGTATCCAGAGCGGGACCGAGTACCCGCAAGACATTGTAGAAGATGAGCACGTCGAGAATGCCGTTCGTATGCCGAAGGACGAGGGTGAATGTCTGGCCACCGGATGCAGTGGAGTATCCGGAAGTCTCCAAGAGTTGACAGATTGCATTGGGGATGATGCAGAGCATGAATGCTGAATCTTTGTATCAGTGATGTCCCGATCAAAAAAGGTATGGAACGCACCGGCTGGGAACCATATCATGCTCCTCGCCACTGACCGTACGAACCGCATGTAGCGCTCGACTCCGCTATCCCTCGAACGCCAACTCTCTCCCTGCGCGACCATATGGAACTTGAGACCGCCGTTCACGGTGATATTGCCACGAAGTACGAGGAAGATAAGGGAATAAATGATAACAGATGTGAAACATGAGAGAAAAAGCTGGGAGTGGGTCAGTTCGTGAATACGAGAATATGGCACATCGACGTACAGGGACGAAGTACAGCAGGACATGGGCCACAGGGTATGCACGCGTTATGCCACAGTCGATGACGACAAAGCCATAGAGAGGACCCAAAGAGCTCGAGTCGACAGAGACGGGTGCGGCAGCTTGCGGGGAATAAGTTGGGTTCATCTCGCTCAATGCAGTTCAACTCACCAATGACGACCGCTGCGATCCAGCCAACTGCAATCGACGATAACACGAACCAAGAGGCGTGGTGTGTCCTCAGTACCAGGGTGATGAAAGTGTGGATGCCCATGACCACGATGAAGTATGCGGTCGCAAACTCGCCGATCTGGCTGAAGACTCCTACAAAGCTAATCAGTATTTCGCTTCTCCACCGAGCTTTGAAGCGTAACGCACCCTGTGAATTGCACGTTGAACCTAAAACATCCTATTTGTCAATACACTGCGGGCCGAGTCGATGACGCATGCTACGCACCGTGCTGAACGCCGTCCAAGGCTATCCACTCGATCTCCACCAACCCACTGATGGACGTGAAGAGGTTTGCCACTAGTAAACTGCCTGCGAACTGGCCGAGCTGGGTCTTGAGTAGAAAGTAGCCTTCACGGCCGACGTTCTCGACTGCGGCACCCTTGGCGTACGCGATCGAGCAGACATAGGCGACACGGACACTGACAAGGGCTAGGGCCATAGTGGATAGCAGGGCGAATGCGAAGACAGCCTACAAAGCACCAGATTAGTCGAAGAGCGGCGCTCAGAGTCCGGCACACGCACTGAAGCGCCCATCCGTTGCCCGCCATCAAACATGTAGAAAGCATCGGCGGCGCTCATAACAAGTCGTGAATCAGGTGAATATAAGTTAAAAGGTTGCAAGCCAAAGAAGAAGAAGAAGAAGAAGAGAAAAGAGAAAGAAAGAAAGAAAACGGGCTTTCAGAACCCGCGCCAGACGTGCAGAACGACGACGATGGATGGAGGAAGAAGAAAGGGATGTCACCCCTCGGCGCTGTTGAACGCTGTACATCACTGCGCAGTCATCGCCCGACAGCGGCTCCTCATTATTTCATGCACAGGCGCGCCACGACCGGGGTGGCTGTGTCATTAGGCGGCAACAATGATCGCTGACTGCAACTCGTGTCGCGGCGTGGACTGTGCGGCCCGTGCCTCGGTGTCACTGTTGACGACTTCTCTCACACTACAGTACAACATTGGTCTTCGACTACATTCGGGAGCACATAGACGCCTATTTGCTAACGAAGAACTTTGCAATACCCTTCTCAGCCCCGATCGCCTTCCCGCCTTTACCCAAGGCCGGCTTCTTGCGCTTAGCTGGGCGCTCCGTAGCGACGGCGGTGGACGGTCTAAAGCCAGGCGCTCCAGACGAGTCGGTCTTCGCAAGGTCCTGCGCAACGTGGAAGTCTTCGTGCTCTTGTTGGGCCTTGGCCAGCGCCACGGCGCGCTCGTCCTCGTTGGAGGCGGAGTCGATCTCGGGGACCTCGACACGAATCTGGCAGCGGGGACAGACAAATGTCTCCTTAGTCGGACTCGTAGAGCCGCTGCCTTCATCGGAAGACTCCCGTTTCCGCTTGCTCACAGGAGCACTCCGGGAGCGTGGCTTGTCAGATGAGGTTGGAACAGTAGATTGGAAGAACCCCGATATATTCTGCTGCCCTATCTCTCCTGCTTCTACGCCGCCGAATCCCAGAGCAAGATGCGTAATCTTGACGTCCTTCGAGTCATCGATGCCCACAAGCTCCTTCCAGAGCTTACTGGCGGGAACAGCAACCGACTCGACATTCAGATCATTGGTGAACGGGAACGGCATCTGCTTGGACCGGCCCTCGCCGTAAGCTGCACCGTCGTCAATACCGGGATCATTCAGATAGAGATAAAGCTGTACTTTGCCCGATTCGCCGAACGTGTAAGACCAAGGTCTTCGGCCATACCGCGGGCCGCTCCTCACGAATGTCCTTCAAGCGTAAAGCCAGTTCAGCTGCTAGAGCGCGCATCCACTTGGGTCCATCCGATGATTTGGTGATCGGGTGCGGCAAGTTCTTGGATGCCATCATGCTTTTGGTCAATAGCGACGTCTTGTCTTTCACTGCGGTGCAAACATGTGTGAGCTTCGTGGTGATGCATACAGATCTTGAATGGCGTCGGATGTACCTTCGGAACGATCAATACCGCTAACAATGATCCATCAGCAACAGCCTTACAGCGCGGCAACCGGCGGGCTGAACGTACCGAAAGAGCTCATAGATCCATGTCGACTCGTCGCCAAACTGACGTTGGATCTCCTCTGCATGTCCCGCTCAATTACTATAGGCTTGATTGATACCGGGGAGCTTACCAAGAGATACCGTTCTGCGAAATTTTCAGCCATCGCGTCAAGTTGCAGAGTAAAATACGCACAGCATATCGCCGACTGTTGCAGCACTGAACGCGTCAGACAACGACTGTCCGAGCTTTCCGCCTAGCATACGGATCTGTTCCGATTGTGTCTAAGCCATAGGGACCACATATGAGCTCAAGTCGGGCCCAAATACCTTCTGAAAGGGTAACGGGCGTAGATAGCCTGGAATCGCAGAATTGCGGAGGATGCTCTAGGACGTATCAGCGCTAGTCTGCACGCGAAACACGGGACTCACTTGGCTATCAAACTTCTTGTAGGAAGCTACAAGCTATACTAATGGTCAACGCAGCGCATGCATAGGTCATTCTATCCAATCACCTTCGCAAGATACTTATTTCGCGAGATGCCCTAGCGATATACAGTAGGTAAGCAACGTCCTTGCACAGTACGGTGCCACATACCGCGGACATGGTGTACCCAAGTGTTGTCTTGACTGTATTTCGGAGCGTGTTCATCAACTCGGCGCCAATGGAGAGCGCTACATCGTGCCAAGTTGGGGCTGGCTCGGGCCGTAGTACTGGCGCTTCGCCGGTCTCAGTGCCTTCAGCATCTTTGCTCTCGGGGTATACGGGTATCAATATTCCATGCCCGTCCCAGTCGATATGAGGAGCTGGTGGAAGCGGGGTATCAAGTCCGGCCGGTGCGTTGGGTGGTACTTGGGAAAGGTGTGGATAACGCTCGAGCATGATATCGCGGACTGGAACAGTGAGATCGAGAAAGACTTCGTCGATAGATGCCTTCTCTGGAACAAGATCATTATCCGAGGATATTTTGCTAAGTTAACTGCTGACGCACCGACGACACCCGTAGTCAGTCCTTCTTTGAATATACCGAGCACCTTGCCGCTCTCACGACGGTAGAAGTCTAGAGATATCTAGTCGAGATGAGAATCCTTGTAACGTCCGCATCATGAAAGGCGCACCTTGTGGTTCGTTGTGTCGGGATTATCACGGTAGACGGGCTCTTGATCCCCCTCCTTATATGTCGCCACATGAACGATGACGAGCTCAGGGCACTTCTTTAACGCATCCCTCCATCTATCCATGCGCGAGATTCCAAACTTCCTTGCCGGATAGTTGACGGCAATCAAAGAGTCCCACTGTCTGACCACGAGAGGCTTGGACGGGTCAATGCCGAGGCGTACTTGTTCACAAGTCGCGTAGAATGCGTCGCTATCGCACAGCGAAATGACTCGTAGTGGGTTGCGAGCATGCGGGGGAGGGGAAATAATGTGACGGTATGTGATCGTTGGGTCAATGTCTTGAAAGTCGGGGTCTTGGAGTGCAGCCTTCTCCTTGCCCTTCGACGATGACGGTTTGGACGATGGAGGTTTGAAGAGACTCATGGAAACTGTAATCAGATGTATTGCGTAGTGTACAGTGCAAGGGGAAGAGACAAAGTAGTATGTGGAGTGCGTCGTAAAATTCCAGAGAAGATGCGGATGGAGGAGACGGTATCGCAGAGAGAAGTGGTGGTGGTTCGCGGTCAAAGTAAACGCGCGCGCATGGACGCGACGCGACTGGGGCTTCGGACCCAAACGCGATCACATGAGCTATCGGCATTTATAGCCGCTTACTGTACGCGACGTGTACGCCCACAGAAAACATCTTTTGAGCTCCTACAAGCATCCAGATGCACAGACCGGACCGTATGTAGACTCAGAACACCTGCACCGGCCGGGCAGGAGTTTGGTATGCAGAGGCTGAACTCACGTGGTCGCCATGTTGTGGTTCGGATTTCATTTCATCACCGCCCATCATCTCCGGTAGCCTTGCGGCACCCACAACCTCTGCGACTACCCCTGCTTCTTGCTGAAGAAGCCCCCATGCATGTCTACCGCGAAGTCCTGGCTCAGTCGAAAGAAGCGCCTCAGCACCCTCCTGGGCAGTGCCGCTGGAGATGAGACGGAGGAAGGTTTAGCGCTGGATCGCTTGCTGCACGGCCAGGCCGTGATCGGGAAGACCTGTGCGCAAAATATTCTACTCTGCCAAGCTCGCTCTCTGACTTTTGCCTCCAGCTAAGACCAGTGAGGTCGAGACTATCCGCTTCGGCCAGAGCGATCTCACCCTTGTCGGTGCGCTAGAGTACGGCCAATACTCGGTGGTGCGTGACCCACCTGTCCTCTCAGGGCGATGGTCTGATGTCTGCCAGATTGACGTCGTCAAATGTAATCTCGACTCGAAGGTGTATGTGCGCAAGTCGATAGAGAAGCGATTCGCCTACAAGACTCGCGACGTACGTTTGCTGCTCGTGTGACCAGGATTGGACCTGACAACTAAGCAGCAATGTAATCCTCAAATAGAGAAGGAGATTCTGCTGAAGGCTCGGGAGCTCAAATCATCCTGGACTCCGCATCTTCTGTGCTCCTTTCAAACGGAAACACACCTGAATCTTGTCATGAGCTACGCCGAGGGCGGGACCCTCTGGGATGTACTGGAGTCGAGTCCATACGACGGCCGTGTGCGTGAGCAGGACTTGCTGTGGTGGTTCCCACAGATTGTAGCCGCTCTTGACTGGTGTCACGAACAAGGCTTTGCACATCGGTACGCGCTTCTCACTTCTTTGGTACTGGGTTGTATCTGACCCTTGACAGAGATGTCAAGCCGCACAACTTCGTCATCGCATCTTCCGCTCAGTTGCAACTGATAGACTTTGGCTCTGCTGCACCTCTACTTCCGGCTGAGGCCGACGGCACGCGACTGGTTCCTCGCGAGCATTGCATGGTACCGTGCGGGACGTGTGACTACATCGCTCCCGAGATTCTGCAGGCTCATGAGGCGGCGCTGGTCGCCTATGAGATGACCGACGAGGATCTTGAAACCAGCACCGACAGGGCCATGGCTTCTGGTGCTCGCAGTTACGGCGTGGAGGTCGACTGGTGGAGCATGGGCGCAATGTTGTACGAGATGGCGTTCGGCGCTGCTCCCTTCTTCGCGAACGACATCCGAAGTACATACCAGAAGATCGTCGATCACAAGAAGAGCTCGCGTTTCAAGCATGGCGGTGACGTGTCTGCGCCTATGAAGGACTTCATCAGCCGGTATGTATGGTCTTTTCAACCTGTGTTCTTTTATCTCATCCATCTATAGGCTACTCACAGACGCGGAGGTGCGCCTTGGGCGTCATGGCTCTCACGAAGTTCGCCAACATAAAGTATTTCGAGACATAGTTTGGGGGAACCTACGCGAGAGTCAGTTCCCTGCTTTCCCTTACGGCACCCGTCTCATCAAAGCTCTGCAGATCAACCCCCACCTGACATACACCTACCTATGTTCGCCTATAATACACCCGAAGGAGACGCGGACGCTCCACCAATACCCGAAGACGTCCCCGCTCTCGACCACTCCGGTTCAACGGGATCTGAATCTTCCCACTCACAAGGCTTTCCATTCTCCGCCTTCTTCCAGAGCAGCTCGCCAGCGCTATCTATACTACACTCCGCCCCGCGGCCGAACAAGTCTATCATGCGCGAACAAGTATCAACCTTCTTCATTGGCTTCTCTTGGGGTCCTCGACGCGACGCATTCCCTGCTGGCATCTCAACACCGTCTCCACCGGCACATCAAACGCCGTACCAACTCGGTCGCTCTGTCTCTGGACCGCCCAGACTCGCACAGACACCTTACCGCGCAACCAGTGCATCCGCAACATCCATGCGATATCCCTTCGTCACCCCTCTCCGCCCCTCCTCAGGTGCCTATCGCGAGGGCATGTCCACGCTTCCTCGCACGGCGACAATCCGGCGCACCGCCCAGAGACGTGCCGTTTCTGATCGTGAAGCCATGCGGCAGCTCGTGGACTGTATCGGCATGAGCGCTCAGAAGAAGCTTCTCGCCGTTGGCCGTACACCTCGCACGATAGGACGGACGGGCACAGCCAAAGCTCTCCGCTTTGTGCCTGCGCCCATTGAGATTGGGCTGGACTCTATGCGACGTCCGCTTGCGGTTGGACAAGAGACCGTGAGCGAGGATGAGGGGCGCAGTGCGAGCATACGCAGTGCTTGGGGAGCAGGCCTTGATGACGCAGCGAGTACAAGCGAGAGCGAGGGTGAAAGCATCCCGCCTAGTCCAAGTCCAAGCCCGCGTCCAGGCTCAGCTATGTCCATGCTCTCTCGACGAAGCGCAACGCCTACAACTGGCACCTGGTCATTACGCCTTCCCTCCGGATACCTCAGTCGACGGTCAACCTCTCCGTCTGAGATACTTCCCAATACAACTACCGGTTCGTCTCGTGGTCTGCCGCCCACCCGGCCGCGCTCGGGCTCGGAACCTCTGCTGAGCGGTCCGCGCATTGCTTCTACATCTGCGCTTGCACCTCTTGAGCCCGTAGCGGAGTCTACCCCTCGACCTCCTCGCACGCAGTCGACCATGAGTTCCAGAAGCGAGTCTCCCCCGCGCTTCGTTCCTAGTACACGATCGAGGTCTCCGTCCTCTCGATCAAGCACTAGGACACGGTCGATCTCCTCTCGAGCTTCGAGATCTTTGTCTCAATCACCGGTGGACGCTTTCTCCGACGAGGAAGATGAGCTCTCATCTTTCGCTCCTCCCATCGAGTCGACGCCTCGTCCTTCACGCTCACAAGCGGTTACTTGGGCTGTATCATCTACCCGCCCACCACCCACGACGACCCGCTCAGCCCCAGCCACTCGTCTCCCATCCGCCGACCCTCCGCACCACGCACCCCGCGCCTCATCGCTAGGCAGCATACAGAACCTCGAAGTCCGCTACGAGAGCCTCATGCACGAGCTCGACGTTCTCCAACGGCGTTTCGACGCCGCGCGCTCAGTACGATCCCGGACTTCTTAGCACTAGCACTAGTAGACCGTTGTGACCCTATATTCGTGTTCGGTACTGCCATTCCGAGTCGCGGCGATGTATTTTCTTCCCCTCTTCGATTTCCGGCTTCCGAGTTGTATCAGGTCCCGACGAGTCCCCGGCCAAACAACAGACTATACGCATCCCCATCCTGTATACCTACCCTGTATCACCGTCATCTAAGACATTCATCCTGCTTGATATCAACACCAGTCTCGACGGCTCAATGCCCGCGGCGATGGTCATATGTATATGCGCCGCACTCGGCGCCACTTCCTCTGCAACGGCGATTTCACCAGTTCCGATCATCATACATCAACAATTGTACCGAACCATTGTTTCAGTCCTGCCAAAGCCTAACCGTACATGGTACGAGCGCCAGCTGCTATGATCGCCGGACGCCGTACGTGCCTCCATATCTGATACGCAGCCGCTCAATGACTTCGCGTCCCGCGCCAATCCCGCGCCAATACGGACCGCAGCCGCCGCACATTGCACACCTGTAACACGCAAAGAACGATGCAAAAGCGACGGAGAAACATGTCTAGTGAATTGAAGATATGAACAAACAGCGGCAGATAGGTGTTATTTCGAAATCGAAAGAGATATTGCGATCCAAGGGGTAGGTTGCACACAGATTGAGGATTGATTCGGGGGTAGGAGGGGATGGAAAGCGCGAGCAGGCAGCGGGAGGACGGTGCGAGGGAGGTAGAGTATATAGATGGTGGATCGAAGAGGAGTAGATAGGAAAGCAAATCGAGTGACTGGATTTTGTGGATTTTATGGACGTAAAATTGGGAAAAACAGAAGGCATTTGAGATATTTCGTGAATGAAGCATAGCATGGGGGGTGTTTGATATATGTAGCACTGAGCAAGGAGATATTCATCGATCGGACAGGGGTTGCAAGACGTAAAAAGCGGTAAGCAGAGCAAAAAAAGCGAGCGTATCGACGGGGCTGCGGAGGGTGTGATGGAGAACTTCGAACGAATAATCGATTCCGTGACGCCGACCGACGCCAAGTCAAACGCGAACGATGGACGATGAAGCTGGAATGGAACAACAGGGCCGCGAACAAATGGATGAGCAAGCCGCTGAGGCACAGACTTCCTCGCCCACTTGGTCGTGTTAGAAGTCAAGTCGTGGATGCCAGAAACGACAGTGGGGGTTGTTGCCGGGTCGATCAGTACCATGTGGATTGGGGGCTAGAC
>UWZB01000074.1:31347-47949 GCA_900536885.1 Peniophora sp. CBMAI 1063
CATCGGTCAGTTACGCCAAAGAGAACCGTCGAGGCAAGAGCGGAGGGGTGTATACCAAGGGTGAGGTCATGCAGCGGCCTCTTCGTCATCTTCGTACTCGTACTCGTCGTCGTCGTCCTCGCCATTTTCGAGCCGAGTAAGCCATCCCGAGCTCTTCCGAGCTGGGAGCTTCGGGGCGCCGAAGATGGCAGTCCCGTTCCTATTGCCTCCGTCCTTCTCCAAGAACGAAGTCGGTGGAGGCAGCGTCAGCGACGAAACCGAGCGGCTACTTACACCGAGCGCCGTGGCCAAGGGATGTTCGCCGTGCTGGGAAGTGAACTGGCTAAGCGAAGGAAGGGTCGGGCGCGTGCCGCCTGACGTGGGTCCGATGGGAGCGAGACGGTTGGGCGAGGCGCCGCGTTCGCTAGCAGAAGACGAGCTCGAAGAACTGCGCCGCGGGAAGGGATTGAGGGTCGGCGATGGGCGCCTCGCGGGTTGTGGCTCGTGGGAAAGCGGTGGCAGACGGAAGGCCTCGTTCACCATGTGCGGGGGTGGAGGCCCGGAGAGAGGGCGCAACTCGAGCGTCCCGTTGCCGTTGGACTGCGCGGACAGAGGCGACGATTGCCCACTCCCATTCAGCCCGGGAGGGTGAATAAGCGTGCCCTGCATGTTGTAACCAGCCAGAGGATCGTTGGCCGCGTCGGGCATCAGACCAGTGAGCGCCGGATCGATGGCGTATGAGCCATTCGGCGCGGTGGTGTACGGGTGGAGGGGTGGGGGATATTGATAAGGGTGCGCGGCGGCCGCCTGCTGCGGATTCGTCTGCAGCGATTGAGGTAGGAAGACCGTCGCGCCTTGCGGGTACTGCTGAGACTGCAGTGGATGTTGCAGAGGCGCGAAGTTGGCAGCCATGAAGTGCTGCGTCGTACGCGGTTGACCCTGTTGGGCGGCCACCTGAGCCTTGGTGGGCTTCTTATTGCGCTTACGCTCGCGCTTGTTGCCCTCGCCCTGCGTGACGTCGAGCGACCAGTAGCTACCCTTTCCGGGCTCTGTCATCGTGCGTGAAGTCTTGACGAAGCACTGTGTACGCATTAAGCGCTCGTTCGACATGTGCCCAACTCCGCGGGCTTACCTTGCGCAAGGAGAGGTTGTGCCGAATGGAGTTCTGGAGATAGAAGTGAGCGACAGTGGCCCGAAAGGGCACTGGGAATGATCTTACCTTCCACGCCGTATCATGTGTGTTCAATCTGAACCACTCGAACCGATTCTCGAGCTCCGTGTAGATCTCCTGCAGCGTCAATCTTCTGAACGGGCTGCCGAAGATAGCAAGTTTAATGAGCGTAGGGAGCGGGAAGTTCGGCTTGTGGCCGGGGAGAGGATCTTCGAGCGAATAAAGATTAATCGGGGCGCCCGGTTCCAGTTGAAGGAGCGCTCTAAGGTGCGCCGCTGCCGCTTCCCCATCGGGATCTCCCGGTGGACCAGGCGTCGAAGACGGGGAATGTCCGGTGTAGCTATCGCTGGGCGAGATCGGCCGCAGGACGATAGAGGGAGACTGGGCGACCAGAGATGAACCTAGTGCGCTGCCGTTGGACCCAGGCTGCGCAACATAGCCGTACCCACGGGGATCTAAGCGGCCGTCGCCGGCGCTATGTCTGCGCGACGCGGGCGCCTGCCGGGAACTAGTGAGAGTCTGACCATGCATCGGCGCCTGGGCGCCCTGCGTGGAAGCGTAAGAAGAGAACTCCGCTGGGGACGGGGACCGGTAGAGCTGTGTGTGTTGCGGGTAGTGGTTCAAACCGCGGGCGGCCGGGTCAGAGCCATGCTCGTACACACGCCGGTCAATGCCGATGCGGCGGTTCGAGTCGTCGTACGCGGGGTAGTGCTGCGATCCAGAGTGCGGGCGCAGGGGAGAGCCGGTGTTCCCGTTCAGCTGGGCGCGCACGGGGAGACGAGCAGGGGAGGGCGTGCGGGCTGGCGCACCACCCGAGGAGTTGAAAGAAGAGCCGCTGCCAGGTCTGCGACGGGGCCGGTCATCGTCGTATTCCTGGCTGGAGCGCAGGCCTCTGAGCCGCTCGCGCTGGTGGTCGTGGTCACGTTCTGCGTCGAGGGAGCGGAGGTGAAAGTTGCGTTCGTCCTGGGAGGAGCCGTCTGAGCTGCCGTACTGGGGCGGGCGTTCATGCAGTGCCACATGACCAAACTTGAGCGCGTACCTCTGACCTGTACTGGACCGGCTGCACGTCCGAGCGCGTCAACGCACGTGAGGGCGTCGGCGCGCTCATCGGTGGCACGTACGGAGCCTCCTCCTCCGAATCATCCTCGTCCTCCCCAGCCCCATATCTCATGCCCGCTCCCTCGTACGGGCGCTCGTACCGCGCCGCAGCTTCTGCCGGCGGCGGCGGCGGCGGCGGTAGCGTCGGCATCCACGGCGCACCTGCATCCTCTTCGTCATCGTCAGAGTAACGCTCATAGACGCGGTGGTGGGCAGCCGGCGGCGAGAGTACGGCAAGAGGGGCATCGGCTGGCATGAGAATGGGAGGTGTGGCCGGGGAAAGAGGCCATAGAGGTCGATAACACCGGGACCCACAGCCCGTCCGAATTTAAAAGAAGCTCTCGGCAGCGCCCACCGCCCATCACCAATATGCTACACTACGGCAAATCGCGCACCTCTCCCGTCTTTTGTCGCCCACGACCGGAACCGCGTCGGTTGATAGTTCAGAAATGCCTCGATCTGCGCGCCCCGACGTTAGGCGCCCCGTGCCAAACCGTATCCGGGACAAACGCAACGCCCACCATTGTTCTCTCCCTTGGGCAAAGTCTAGCGGAGGGTCGGCGAATGGAAAGTATGCCGTGCCCATCTCACGTCTGCTTTTGTGGTGAGGGCGCACCCCCTTCGACCCCTTGATCTTCCCATGATACTGCAACACGCCTCCCGGCCCACACGCCCGCTCATACCAAGCCCAGCCATCTTCTGGAAGCCGCCGAAGATCGATAAGCTTCAGAGCTTCCCCTACGCGCATGCCTAACAGCACCGAAGCGACTTAGACTACGATGGCCAGCCACGATACCAAAGACCGCATCGGTAGTCCACCCTCCCCCCTTCCACCAGAATATGTACACTGTACTTTATCTCCCGTGCATATACAATCGGGATGAACGCGCGCGCGGCCCGACCATGGACCGCCGTTGCCGGGCATCAACTTCTCTTATTTTCGTCACACATGCAAACCGAAGCATTGCGGCGCGCCGAGGTACGTGTACGCCGACGAGACCCAAGCATCTCCCCCTTTACTCAAGTCGAACCCCGCTATCACAGCCCCATGGTCCCTACATCTATGAAAACCGCCGTGCGCTACACCTTCCTCATCCGACCAGCAGCTGTGGGCGCGCTGCCCAAAATGCGTCGCCGATGATATCGCAGTGCATGAGCTGAACGCGAGTCCTGGCTTTCTTCCTCACAGCCTTCTGCGTGCTGCGTCCGGCTGATCCCGCCGGGGTGTCCGAACTCTATGTTAGAAACGGTATCAGTGGGGTCCCCAACACCTCATCCGAGGCGTGCAAGACGCGACGCACATCCTGCTGCGTGGCCTCTCGAGACGCCTCATTGCCAGATCCATCTACCTCGGCCTCGGGCATCTGCGCCATTCGGGTTCGAAAGCGAAAATTTTATATCAGCATGCTTCGCGCTCAAGTGCCGCAAGAGAGGACCCGCTGACCGGCTCGCGCACGAGTATGCTGCCCCTGCGATATCGCGCGTCGAGCTCGTTGTAGTTGACGTTGAACCTTGAGAAGAGAATGTCATGTTTCTGATTCGAAACCGTGCCCTGTGTGGTCATAGCCGTACGCTGAGCCCACCGTCTACTCAGCGAAGAAGCGAGATTAGGCTCGCCTTGAGCGTTTCGTGCGCTTCTGTCGTGCTCTGTCCGCCCTGTTGCACGAGAGCCCAGAACGCGGTGTTGTACAGATTGTTTATGTGTGCTGTAAAATTTTTGCCATCGATGAATGAGCTGCTCAGTACCCTCATTTCATACGCAATCGTAGCTTGTACTGACTGTCCGCTTGCCTCCACGCAAAGTAATCTCGCACCTCGCGATCGGAGGGGTAGAGCACAATCCGACCGTCGAAGCATGGCGGGTAGACCAGCGGCGTATCCGGGAAAAAGGTTGGCCAGTGGAAGATGTAGGCAGAGGTAAAGTACGAGCACAGCGTGGTGAGGATCTTGGCCTCGCGCCGGTTGTAGAGCTGCGCGGATCGTCGTAGCAGGAAGCTGCCCGCGAGGTCAATTCCCAGATCATCACGAAAGTCCGCCTCGGCCGCGGAGGGCGCAACTTTCCGGCGCCACAAACCTGAACTCGTCCGACTCGCCGAACGCGAGCACGACGTCCTTGTATTCATCCATCACAGCCCGCGCAGCGCGGTCCATGAGCTCAAGCGCGCGGACGTCGTTTGGTTTTGCGAACTTGTGTACGTCCGAGAACCTTACGACCTTACGGCCTAAGAACACGGTTTGCCAATGTCATAACGCCGTTCATGCCTACCGATGAAAGGCATGCCCGTCCAGACGCAAGACTATGAATGTGCCCGGCAGAAGAGGGTCCGGGAGCTCAAAGCTTTTGACGTATGCGAAGCGCGAGCCAGCCATGATGGTGGTAAACTCGAGTCAAGTTTCATCAGAGGCGCGTTAGCAGGCGTGGGAGAGTCGTTTGGGGTATCGGGGCACGCCGCTAGTGGCAGGTCTTCCTTCTCGCAACAACAGTACTAGTCCTTGCAGCCTCGACTCCCAAGCACCCGCTCCCGTACTCACAACTCGTCACCCATGAGCTCGACAACGATTCCCCGTGGCCGCGCGCCTTCACCGTTCTTCCGCTACCGGCCTTTGGGCCGAGCCCCGAGCCCGCCCACCTGGGCGTGCTACGAGCAGATCCACGCACCCGTCTACGACTCGGACGACTCGGACTCGGACGGATCCTACGACATGGCCTCTGACTACGAGGACGCCGCCGAGAAGAAGTCGGACGATGAGGAGGAAGACACCCCGATCGCGCTCGGCGGCGGTAACGATGCCGCGGCGGTCGATAACATGGACGTCGACGAGGACGCGGTCGACCTGAAGATGGGCAAGACGGACAGCAAAGGCAAAGGAAAGGCCGTCGAGACCACCAACGTCTTCCGCGCACCTCGAGCCCGCAAGGAGCGCAAGCGGCCGCAGCCCGTCGTCGCGCTCCGACCTATATTGACCATTCAGCGCAGCCAAGGCTTTGTGTGGAACCAGGTATGTCTATGTGTATTGTGCCACAGCTAGGATACAGACTCAAGTATCCTTTGTGCTCAGGACCTGTTTGTCCCGCCGTACGCCAAGGATCGATGTTCGTAACTGCCACCCTGTGAACACGCTGCCGTACTGATCGCTTCTATCGGCCTCGTGTTTCAGACATCGCCTCGACTTCTCCGCCTCAGCGCAAGGGATTTATCTCCTCATCCGTCGACTCTGCTCTCAACGAGTACGAGCCGGTAGAGATCATCGAGATCCATGTCCGCGACGGCGAGCTGCAAGACATCATCCCTTGAGCGAGCCCGCGCGTCGTCATCGGCGCGGCGCCACAACTTGAACTCCGCGTCGAAGCGTCTGCGCTTGTGCCCCGGCGCTTCTCAGCCTGACTCGCAATATACTCACCTTCATCATGAACTCGGTTCCGATTCCCTCTGTACTACTTATACCATTTTGACGCACACCTACAACGTCCCGGACCCCTTCGTCGTTCTCCGTACTCATCTTCTTGATTTCTGCTCCATCGTAGTACTTACCGCATCGTCTCGCTCTCGCCTCGGAAATATGTATCATAGTTATCGCGCTTTGAACTACACATGGATCACCTCTCCCTCACTACAGAACGCGTGGACCGCTACCTAAACAGTCAATCCCACACCGCAACATATCAACGGGCCAACGGAGCGCGGTAAGAAGCCCTCTCGTACCATTGCATCCGCTTTGCCGCACATTGACGACGCCCACTAGCCAGGGCCTATTAGCTAACAATCAATATTCCTCGGCACTCCGCCCAGCGTCCGGTATCCTCATATTTCACCGGCTGCACTGCGCTCGACGGCTCGAAGGAGAGCTCGCCCACAACCCACTGTCGCCATGATCAGGGCCTGCGCGCAATGCGGGGGCGGGATCCGCAAACGACGCGTCGACGCCGCCCGTGCCTCCGTCTTGCCTCCGTCCTTCACCGTCCGCTGAAAAAATAGATCGACGGCGCTGCACCGCACCGCATGCGCCGTCTCTTTCGCGTTCCAGTTCAAGTAAGCACGCCAGAATTCGCCACCAATACACAGGTACGTTTCCGGATGTTTCTCGCCCGAACTGCCACATGCAGCTGGGTTCGGGTTCCACACCGGCTCTTGACGCCGCCTGTGTCGCGAAGCCTTGGCCCTTCCGGTGCACTCCTTCATGCGCCCGCGTCGGGAGGGCGTCAGAGATCAAAGCTCGACTCGGGATATACTTGGTCAATATCGGGGTTCGATTTTCCGCGTTGATACCGCAGCGCATCGAGCCAACGGCGCATGGGCCACACTTCGAATCGTGACCAGCATATCTCGCCCATATTCGGGACCAGCTTCTGCTCTGGAAGTCCATGCGGCTAGTCGATCACATGGAACTGCTGCCCCGAACGCATTCAGCCACTATCTATCGCGAGATAGCGAGTGCTGGCATTGTGTTCTACGGTTTGTCGCGCAAAGTACGCACCGAACATGGCCTGCAACCCGACTTCGTGCCTACGCAGCAATCCCGTTCATAGTGCAATAACGGACCGACGAGCGGACACCCCTTGGGTGCCTTAAGACGCCGAGCTTCGTGCTTCTTCTCGCCATCCTTGATTGCGCGATACGTTGGTCCGGACGCACGATAGAGATTGCGACAACACCGAGCAAATCTACTCTGATGGGCACCAGGGAAAAGCTCCATCCCAGAATCGCATATGAGGCGCACGGGTGCGCATGGTACCGGCTTCCCTCGCTCGTTCACGCCGCCTCCCTCTTCCGCCGCTCGCTCGCGCACAGCTATGTCCGACGCTACCGTCGACGTCAAGGACAAGGAGCTGCTCTCCCAGCTGCCTGTGCTGGATGAGAAGAAGACGAGCTCAGACTCGGACGTCGCGCTCGGGAAGGACTCCAAGCTCGACTCGGAGAGGGTCTCGTACGTCGAGGAGGACGCCCTCGGCGAGGTCCTGTATATAAACGGCGAGCCGGTCGTTCAAGACGGCAGGGATGTCTCTCGCTTTGTTGTCGATCTTCGCGACGACGGCGATGAGGCGACCACATTCCGCGGTCTGGTCCTTGGTACTATTTTTGGCGGTTTGGGCGCTGCCCTCTACCAGGTATGTATATGCCATTGCTTCGGAGCTTTACGCGCTGACGCCCTTGGCAGATCTATACAGTAAGTTCCATACAGTGCACAACGCGCTCAGGAAGCTAAAGTTCATCCTTATCTCTAGTTCAAGCCGGTTCAGACTGTAGTCTCTGGCACGCACTCCTATACCGGTGTTGCAATGTATGTGCGAAACTGACCATCCATTTAAAGGTGTCTTCCTCATGCTCATCATCTACGCTTTCGGAACTGCCTGGGCGAATCTGCTCCCGAGGGCTCACTGGGTGGAGGGAACGCGCTTCGCCCGGCTCGGCCCCATTATCCATTTCATCAACCCGAGCACGGAGTTCAAGATCAAGGAGCACGTCGTAGCTACGATCATTGCCAGTACAGTGCGTGACATCGGGTATCATGTGTGCTGCAGATACTCAACTCCGCCTAGGCTGCCTACGGATCAAGCGCTGTCCTCAACTTTGCCGTCCAACGCGTATGTCGATCTTTCTTCATTGACGTTGGATCTGGATCTCATGCTTATTTCAGCTCTACTACGATACTCACGTCAATGCTACGACGGCTGTACTCGCTACTTTCTCTACGGCAGTCTTCGGTTATAGTGTCGTCGGTCTCTTGCGCCCCCTTACGGTGTACCCCGCCGAGATGGTCTATTGGGCTAATCTCCCCACCGTCTCTGTCTTCCAATGCAAGTGGCCCCTCATTTGCTTCTACGAAGTCCTGGCTGACCTTCTTCGTAGCGCTGCACTACGACAGGGAGAGCAACAAGAAGCGTCTCCGCCTCTTCTGGATCGCTTTCGGCGCAATGTTCGTCTACGAGGTATGCACCACTTGAAACGACCGGCGTGCCCAGTATAGTCCCGCTGACATTCCGCGCGCTTAGATATTCCCGGCGTACATCTTCCCTCTCTTGAACGGCTTCTCCATCATCTGTCTCGCCACGCAGAAGAGCAGGCCGGCCACGCTGGACGTCATCACCAACATCTTCGGTGGATCAGACGGCAACGAGGGACTCGGTCTGCTCAACTTGAGCTTCGATTGGCAATACCTCGGCTCTTCGTCCGTGCAACACCTTTCTCCAAACCTGTATAGCATGACTGATCGACCATACAGGTACATGTCGTTGCCACTCGTCCAGCAAGCCAACTCATGGATCGGTCTTGCCTTCTGCTACATCGCTATCCCCGCTATCTTCTACTCGAACTTGTGGAACGTAAGATGCTCGCTCTCTCCAGCAACTAGAACGTATCAACTGACGGCTCCTTGACAGTCCAAGATGTTCCCCATGCTTTCGACTTCGATCTTCAACTCGAACGGCACGCGGTACTCGCAGTCGTCCGTTTTCACCGGTCCCAGCCAGTCGCTCAACGAGACTGCGCTCGCGGAAGTCGGTCTGCCTTCCCTGACCGGATCCAACGCATGGGCCAACCTGATGGCGAACGTCTCCGTACGTGATCTTATGAGTTCAACGTCAGAGACTTGGCTGACCAACCAACGCATAGATCGGTGGACTCATCGGTCACTGCATCTTGTTCTGGGGCCCATACGTCCTTGCGTCGTTCAAGCAGGCTCAGACCAAGACTCAGCCGGACCCTCACTGGCAGGCGATGCAGAAGTACAAGGAGGCGCCTCACTGGTGGTACCTCGTTCTCATGGTACTTTCCTTCTTTGCCGGTGAGCGAGATCATCCAGTTTGGGTTGCTCGGCACTCATAGTCTTCGGGACAGGCCTCATCGCGAACTTGAAGGGCGACACGACGCTTCCTTGGTGGTCCTACATCGTTGCGCTTGTCTCGGGTGCATTCGTTACACCTTTCTCGACGCTCTTGTACGCTCGTATGGGTAACGGTGTCGCCACCAACCAGCTCTTCAAGATGATTGCCGGTGCCGTGAAGTAAGTTCACCCTATTCTGAGTCTGCCTGCCTGTGCTGATGGACATCCTAGCCCCGGAAAACCCGTGGCTAACCTCTACTTCTCGATGTGGAGTCACGACGTCGTCAGCCAGTCGATCGGTTTGGCACAGGACTTGAAGATGGGACAGGTGAAGCTTTCGCGGTACGCTCTGTCGGTGGGTCTAACATCTGTCCATAGTACCTCAAGATCCCTCCTCGCGTCTTATTCTCCGTTCAGCTATGGGGCACGATCATCGGTACGTGTCTCCCCAGTCCCTCACACCGTGTATCTGAAGCTAATGATATCTACAGGTGCGATTGTCAACTACGGTGGGAGAGATGATCTGTTCCGTGATGACCCGTACTTACATGGACGTAGTCGTAATGAACTCCATCGTCGTGGCCCAGCGAGAGATCTTGCTTGACCCCATTGTAAGCTCCTCGGCCTTCACGCGGCCTATTATTATTAATCGTGGACCAGGGTACCAACATCTGGAGCGGTCAGACTGTCCAGTCGCTGAACTCGAACGCCGTCACCTGGGCTCTCGCCAAGCAGCTCTACGGTCCTAGCGGCCCCTACTTCATCATCCCCATGGGTCTGTTCATTGGTGCCGGCGTGTCCTTCTTCCAATGGCTTTTGAACAAGGTGAGGCGAGCCTCGTTCCACGTCGTCAACGTGACGCTAAATCTTTGTCACTAGCGTTTCCCGGTCATTCTCGGAGTCCGTGTCGACAGTATCATGCTGCCGCTCATCTACATGGTATGTCGATCTGGTCGGATTTATGATACAGACGCTCACCAGTGCTTCCATGACAGTACGCTGCCTGGATGTCTTCTGGTGTCAATAGTACCATCATGAGCACGATCATCCTGGGTGTGACTTCTCAGGTCTGGCTTCGTCGCTACCACCCCGTGAGTCCAATCAGCGTACCGATGGCTGTACAGTCTCTCACCGTATATGCAGGGCTGGTACAGGAAGTACAACTACATTCTTGGTACGCTCACCGGTTGATCCCTCGTTGCTTGTTTGCTGACTCGCACGTTCAGGTGGTGCCCTTGATGGAGGCGCGCAAGTCATGATCTTCTTGCTATCCTTCGCCGTCTTCGGTGCCTCCGGAAAGGAACGCCCATTCCCTTCGGTGAGTTAGGCACTCCTAGTACCGGTGGGCGCCAATACTAAAGAAGCATACAGTGGGCCGGAAACCCTGCCGCCGGCAATGTGGACTACTGCAACGGCAACGGCGCTTTGGATTGATACTCGGGGATTTTGGTCGTGTAGGTACTAGGGTTACTAGGGGATCGTGTTCTACTCGCTATGTTCATGGAGTCTCTGATTTGGGTGATATCTTGCGCGCCCGGCGCGACGCAATGTCCGCCTCTCAAGAATGTTGGATGTCTGACTTTGTAAGCTTTGTGCGTTGTATTACTACACTTCTGACTATGTAGAGTAAGGTCGGGCATATAATCCTATAGCGTGTTTCCACAAGTCTACTATCCAAGCATGAACGGGTGAATGTTCACGCATACCCGTGGCATCTGAGGATGCATATGACTTGAGGCCGCCGGTTCGACCGGTGCGTTTTCTGATGGCTTTCGTACGCGTCTGTGCAAGGATCGTTGCTCGTGCGCATCGCTAGATCTGTCCTCGAACGCGTGAGTTTGCATAGCAGGTGCTTTGGTATGTTCCTGATGCTCCAGGGCTGTCGTACTGCTATGGGAGATGCAGAAGATCAATCACCATCAGATCCTCCTGTAGAGCTTGCGTTCTCTGCTTCCTTGAGACCGTATCTCATAAAGCCGGATTCCACTCAACGAGCAATACGTAGCACGAGGTACGTTCATCTGGTAGATCATGTCGGTGATCGCAATGTAGAAGCTGCATGTCCATCGGGGACAAGAACGTTGCTCACCACACGACCCCGCAGGTACATGCAACGCGAAGCCTTCTGACGCCCCAGCTCACAGGGCTGGAGTTTGCCTGACAGACGTCATACGCAACCTTGTCCAAATTGGCTTGCCGTCAGCTGAAAAGTCGGCCAGGCCCGTACGAGACTGCGAGGGCACGTACTCGTCAACCCTGGATCGGCATATCGTCACAATCGCGGCGAGAGCGCTCGCAAACGCCGCTTGAGCTCAGCGGCGTTGTATACCCCGCACAAGCGGAGCACCAAGATACACGCCGAATTCCGGGAATCGAAGCGCTGGAAGCTCGGCCCCTTACGGAGGTGACCTCAGATTAGTGCTGTGACCCATGCACGGGCCATGCGCCACCGGTTCTGCACCTCTATAAAGGCTTGCGCTGACGTGCGGTACGCGTCCGGTCCTCTTACCCGACCAGTTAGAACATCCTCTACCGAGTATAGCTCTACTTCGTATCCCGCTTTTGTGCCTCTCCAAATCGCAAGGCACGCCGTATTCTGTAATCTGATGTGTAGCGAAGAGTGGTAAGTGACCTCTTCGTTCGAAGTAAATGACTGTTCTGAGAAACGTACGATGCAGCTTCGGTAACCAGTATAGGGGATGTGGGGTGAGATTACAGATGCAGTCAGTTCCGTCGATAGTCCAAGCGCTAAACCGGCAACGATGCAGCACTACGTGCGCGTTTATTACACGGGGCACAGAACAGACTGCGGCTCCCCAGATTGCGCACTAAGCGCAGCACATAAGCACAAGACCACCAGAGTGTGTTCATGCAGTACAGTATGTCGGCTTCCTGTTCTTTCTCAGCCACCGACTATCAGCTTATCCGGATTCGCACTCACAGGTTACCTACGATCAGCGGAGAGTGATGAACCTCTTTCAGGAGCCCTGCGACGACTGTAAGGAAGCGGGCTACTACGACCGCGGTCGTCGCCGTTGACGTCCACTGCGTGCCGTATTTGGCACCTTCGACAGAGATGGGGAAGACGGGAGAAAGATGGGGCTCATTTCAGTAATATGCGTCAATGAGGCCAGATATGGATTCAGAACGGGATCGACATTGAGTCTCAGTGTTCCTATACGAATACAATGTTCCGCTAGAAGCCTTTCGCTTTGCCAGCATACCTGTTCGAGCGAGTCGGGCTCTCAGCAGCGATGTACCGACAGTGCTCGTATCGTCGAAGACTTCTAGATGGAAGCTGACCGACAAGATGCCATGAATTGCGCGTGAACCCTGCCGTGACTCCCCCGAAAACCCAGCGGTGACGCGCCGTACCTCTGCTCGTCAAGAGCAACAGCGACGCAGAGATACGATAACGATAACAGAACGAAGTGGCCGGCGCTTGATCTCTGTTGGGGAATGGCATTGCTCCTCGCACAGGAACGTATACGCAAAGGACACAGCACGAAGAGTGTTAAGAATCAGAACCACAAGCGAAGGCTTCTTGGTCTGCGGCGGAGCGTACGATCAGAAGCGTCTCCCTCCGCGCTTAATAGGTTGCCTCGTCCCTCGCCGTGCCCCGGCAGTTCTCCTCTCCCCATCCGAGTCACTGCTAGAGTCGTCTACGGCACTTGGCTTGCGCGCAGGGGCAGCTCTGCTCTTCTTTGCAGGGGGAGGACTGGAATCGGACGAGGAGGAATCATCGTCAGCGTGCCGAGTGGGAGGCGCTTTCGCAGGCTTGCTCTTCGGCTTCGCGTCAGAATCACCGCTCGATCCGTCAGGTGTGGTAGCCTTGCGCGGGGCCGTGGGCTTAGCCTTTGCAGGTAGATTCGGGATCGGGACTGGCAGGGTAGAGGATGCTGCAGGGACAGGCGTCTTTCGAGGAGGTACAGCTTCAGCGTCGCTGTCTGGTGCAGTATCAGAACCCTCGTCCGCTGGCGCAGATGGCTGTGGCTGCGAGGGCGCGGTAGCTGATACCTGCGACTCGGGCTGGGTGTGTACCTTGTCCTTGCCTTTTATGTCGTTACCCACGAAAATGTTAGGCTCATCTACGGCCATCGGCTCGACATCCTAGCGCTCGTCAGTTCAGAAAGACATATGATGACGAGATGAGCTAACCGGCGCAATATCCGGACTAGATGCACGACTCGGCGTTTTCGTCGAGGCCGAGTCATGGCCAGACACCTTGCCCTTGCCTTTGCTGTCGCCTGGCTCCGGCTCCTGTGGCGCGATGGGTAGCCTGATGTCGGGCCTGTCGGCTTCCCCGGCTATGCGCGCTGTATTGACATCATCGTGAACTTTGTCCCTCTTCTCTACAGAAGGAAGAGAACGTACGCGGGCTCGTATTGAAGTCGAATAACGCGGTCACACGGCGAAGAGTCGTCGACAACCGCGGGCGCGTGACCGTAGTCCGGAGATGCGTGTCAACGCTGCGTCTCGCGGTGCGGCCGACCTTGTCCACAGCCTATACAAGGAAGAAGAAGTCAGGCAAGCTTCAAACCGACGTTTCGGCGCGGCGTACCTTTTCCAGTTCGCCCTCGGGCATGTCAGCTAGCGGGTCGCTCGTCGTAAACGCCAGATTTGCAGTGCATATGAGCGGGATAATGAGATGCCTTGAGAGAACCTCGGCTGCTAGTTTAGGCGGAAGGATGCACGTATCCCAACGCCATTTGAAGCCATGTCCACCGAAAGCGATGCACAAGTCCTGCTCATCATCAACATAGACCCAGATCTCAGAGACTCCAACGCTCACAGCGTAGGGAGAAGGCTCAAGCTCCATTGACATGTCATCCATGCCGCCCAAAGTGTGCGAGTCTCTAAGACATTGCACGATGGCGTCGATCCATTGTTCAAGGTTGGCTTCTGGTGGTGGAAGGTCCGTAGGTGATGTAGAGGGATTCAAACTCTGCCAGCGTCGTATCAGTCTCTGCGTATTGAGTACTGCACATAATTGAGCCTAGTCTCGAATGAATTGATGGGATGAGCTCACCTTCGGCCCAAACGGACTTCGTGTCCGTGACCATGAACACGCACGACTGGTCGGAAAAAGAGGCGCTGAATTTCTTTTACGTGTCTTTAGCGCCACCATTGTCGTTTGGGGTGAGAGATGTACCATCAAGTAAGCCGTCGAGCTATCTCCATCCACTTTCGAGAGCCACTCTCTGGAAAGCAACAGCTTAGAGTGGTCCTGTACGCAGCGTCAGACCCGTATACGGCTATGCCATTACACCGCACAAGCCTGAGAGAAGTCCTCCATTCCTCAGTACAGAAGATGAGATCTGTTGGCACGGAAGCAGCTGGGTCACCCGACGATGCAATTCCGAATAGCAGTGGGAAAGCGGGCGAAATATCTGGCGCCACAGCAAGCGCGAGAGTGGGGTTTGAAGGAAATTCGTTCTGCACACGGAGGATTCAGACTCCTTGGTATTCAAATATGCGCCTCTCAATCCTGCGGTGTAAGATGCGCGTTCAACCGAAAGAGTGGTGGTGGTTCGAGATGAAGGTGGCGGCGCGCGCGGAAGTGGCAAGGCCCTGGGAAGATGCTGCCCATATGGACCCACACGCGACTTCTGCGCGACTTGCCTCTCGCCATCATTGCAGTTGCTGGTTTGCAACGTTTGTTTGTTGCTCTATCACACTCCTTCCATTGCATCTAAACGTGTCCCTCTTGGTATTCTAACTGGTACACTGCGTCAAGTGTACCGTTATTGTCCCAGCATGAGCACGGAAGAGGGGGAAATATCTGAGCCTGCTAACTCTGAGGCTCCTCCACAAGGCTACAATGACTACAATCCTGAGTTCGCATGGCCTGGCGAAGACACAGAGCCCTCAGCCACTCTTCCTGAGATACCTTTGCTCCGCCTAATCGTCATGACCTCGACCATCTTGCCCGCTCAGCGCCGCCTTGCGGTACTCGATGCATACACCGAGATCCAAATCGGACGCGATGCTCCTCCTCCTGCTTCTACTACACCTCGTATACGCCTGAAAGAGCTTGCAGTCAGCAAGTTGCACGCGACACTTTACTGGGATCCTTCGCGTCGCGAATGGGCTATTGTCGACATGGGCTCCAAACATGGCACATTCATCGCGTCGGCGTCAAGCGCGAGCTCGAGCACTGGACCCGGACAGCGTCTAAGCGCACCCCGCGCGGCATCTCTACCACGCAAACTGAAGCACCTCGACCAGATCACGCTGGGGGGAACGACCTTTGTCGTACATATCCACGAGTCGCGTTTACCATGCGACGAGTGCGCCTTACCCGCTACCGGCGATGTGGAGATCCCACTATTCGCCGACGCCGAGAAAGCAGCCGCGAAGCTTGCACAGAAGCGCAAAGCAGCGGAAGAAGAAGAAGCGCGCGCGAAACCCGTCACCAGCGAGCGGGACGCTCGTAAAGCCCTCACGAGTCTCCGGCGCGAGATGCTCTCGCGTCCCAAGAGCGAAACCGGGACTCCATCCACAGAGCCCAAACCCAGAGGCGCGTACGTCGATCGCGCGGCAAAGCGACGGCAGCTGCATCCCGGATCGGCAGTCGACAGTCCAGGCGTACAGACGCCCGCCTCGCACACCGCACAGACGGCCCCGCTCAAGGTCCCTTTATCGGCAATGATACCTCCATCGCCCCCTCGTTCAGCACCCGCTGTTCCGCTTGCGGCGTCGAACGTCGGGCACAAATTGCTCATGAAACAGGGATGGACGCCGGGAAGCGCGCTCGGCGTAGATGTGGACGAGGACGAAGCAGCTGGGAGAAGACTCGTCGAGCCGATTCAGGCGACGATGCTCCCGGCCAAAGCTGGCCTAGGATCGTCAAAGACGGGCCAGCCCGTGTTGAGCGCTACAGAGCGAAGATGGAAGGACGCGTTGGGCAGGTAGCACCTCTCGTCCACTGGTTGAGAACACGCTGCAGCTCTTGCGCAGATCGTGTAGACCTTCTTGGTGACACATACGCTTACATTGCACCCCGTACACGACGAATTCATCTCTGCATCTGCGAACGTTCGGGTCCGATATGGGCGGCATGCTAGCTGTCGGCCCCTTGTTGGCCGATTGAACACAAGGCGCCGAGAAGCTGATTGACGTGCGACCAATCGTCCACTCCTTTCTTGCGCCTGTGGCCCGCCGCCCGCCGTTCATGCGACGGACATGTCATCCCACAAAGGTTGTTCAAGGGGACGATGAGGCTCAAGCTATGGACAAATTGTATCATACGTCCCTACGCTACACAGCGTCGCTATACGAGGTGGTTCCTTGCGTCGGGGAAGGTCGGACGTGCGCGTCAAAGTGGTTCTTCTGCATGGGAAGGACGTCATCAGGCATCAGAGTTGTGATCAATATGCAACCGGAAGAACGGTCCTGGGCCCGATGTTCGACTTTCTCTTGCCTCTGTAGTGTCCCGTAGCGTACACGTAGTATCGCCAATGCGACATGTTGAAAGGGTGCCAAAGTCAACCGCAAATGGAGCAAGAGTGGGGCGTGGTTGTGGCTGGTGG
>UWZB01000074.1:47980-81579 GCA_900536885.1 Peniophora sp. CBMAI 1063
AGATATTCGTCGCCGCCTCGAGGCGTCTTGCACGTGACTGTTCGAGTCCTCCTTATGGCCCAGAAACGCTCTTGCTTTCGTCTTTAGCGGCAGACGTCCTCGTACTCCCTCTCTTCTCTTCCTCCTCTTCCGCTTTCCTTCTTACCTCTTCTTCTACGCTTTCCTCTCGGAAACGTAGCTGTATTACTCGAGGACTCTCTTCTCCCTCCCGCCCCGCTCTCGCCACCGCGTCGTCTGTCGTCGCTAATTTCCCCAGCCACTTCATATCGGCCCTAGCATTTCAGCCGCGCATTCCGCCGCTTCCAATTCTACACAGTACATAACCTTGACTTGAACTCTACACAGTATACATCAATGGCCTCCCGAGTGAGTAGCCGTGCTCTATACGTGATGACGCCACAGGAACTGACAGCGCAACGAACCACAGGTCCCGCTTCGCCCCCGCGTTGGCACCCAGCGCACCAAGAACGCAGACGAGAACGCCACCAGCAAGCTACGACAGACTACCGCCAACACCGCCGCCGCCAACCGGGCCGCTATCCATGCCACCAAGCAGACCACCGTCGGCGTTCGCCGCCC
The DNA here is from genome assembly GCA_900536885.1 of Peniophora sp. CBMAI 1063. Lineage (NCBI taxonomy): Eukaryota > Fungi > Basidiomycota > Agaricomycetes > Russulales > Peniophoraceae > Peniophora > Peniophora sp. CBMAI 1063. The sequence goes on from UWZB01000074.1 coordinate 48,560, forward strand.
TGTCCTGAACGAGGTCACTACCACAGCCGTCAACCGCAAGGTTCGTATTCAAACATTGTATTCACATACCTTCCAACTCATTTGTGTGTTACAGAACACCCTCAAGAAGCTCGAGGGCAAGGGCAAGGCGTCCGACGTGCCGGAGAAGCGCGTGCGCTCGTCGTCGGTCGCTGACGTCGCCGCCCTGGGCCGCCAGCCCGCCGCTCCCGCCTCACGTGTCCCCTCCTCGCAATCGCACTCTGGCGCCTTCCGTGCGTCCCGCATCGCCCAGCGCCCAGCCCAGCGCGCGTCTGGTACGCGTGCAGTGGTGCCCATCGTTGTCGACGAGGAGGAGCCGGCGCTTACGAGTGATGACCGCGAGAACAGCATGGACGTCGAGGAAGCCACCCCCGAGCGCGAGGTCGAGGCTATGATTGAGGTCGCCGACAGCGACGACGAAGACAGCACCGCCGCGCCCATGCAGGCCGCGTCCGCGGCGCCGGCCAAGACTTTCCTCTGGCCCGAGTACTCGCCCGCGCACGCTGCGCGTTACGCGTCCGAGATTCAAGCTCTGCGCACCCAGTTCCAGGAGGAAGAGGAGGAGCACGACTCTACGATGGTTCACGAGTACGCCGACGAGATCTTTGAGTACATGAACTCCCTCGAGGTTCGTTCCCATCAATTACGTCTTCCTATACCTGTAAGCTCATCGGTTCATAGGACGATGTCATGCCCAGCGCAACGTACATGGACGACCAGAACGAAATTACCTGGGCGATGCGCCAGACGCTTGTCGACTGGCTCGTCCAGGTTCACCTCCGCTACCACATGCTGCCCGAGACGCTCTGGATCGCGATCAACATCATCGACCGCTTCCTGACCCACCGCGTCGTCTCGCTCGAGAAGCTCCAGCTCGTCGGCGTCACGGCCATGTTCATCGCCAGCAAGTACGAGGAGGTGCTCGCACCGAGCGCGGACGAGTTTGTGTTTATGACCGAGAACGCCTTCAGCAAGAAGGAGATCCTCAAGGGCGAGCGCATCATCCTCATGACCCTCGACTTCAAGGTCTCGCACTACTGCTCGCCATACTCCTGGATGCGCCGCATCAGCAAGGCGGACGACTACGACATGCAGACGCGCACCCTCTCCAAGTTCATCGCCGAGGTCTGCCTGCACGACCACCGCTTCCTCCGCGTCAAGCCCAGCATGGTCGCGGCCATCGGCATGTACACTTCGCGCAGGATGCTCGGTGGAGACTGGGTAAGTTCATTGTTTATGGATCGTCGCCGTCGTGGGTAAAGCCTGGCAGGCTCGTGCCCTGTCGGCGGCGACTAGCCACATGTCCCACGTGGCCTGCGCAACTCGTGCTGACGCTCCTTCCCTTTTCAGGACGACGCGTTCGTGTACTACTCCGGTTTCACCGAGGAGCAGCTCCGCCCCGGCTTCCACTTCTTGCTCGAGAAGATGTGCGAGACCGGCTTTGACAAGCTCTACGTCTACAAGAAGTACGCGCACAAGAAGTTCCTCAAGGCTGCCGCATTCGCCGTCGACCGCGCGCGCGAGATGTGCGGTCTCATCAACGAGGACATGGTTGCCGAGTAAGAGCCGCTGGCTCCCGGTCTTCCTTATCCTCCATGCCTTCCGACGCCAGTCGTCCTTGAGCATCTATCTCCGCATGCCGAGCTCCGATCTACATGCATCTCAGCCCCTCGTCTTGCCTTGCCCGTCCGTCCGTCTGTCTGCCCACATGCAAACCATCTCCCGTCCCGAACTATCGACGAAACATATGTGCTATATCCCCACTCTCCGCATCTCGATTTGTCTCCCGTCAGTATTCCCCTTTCCTCTCTCTGTCTATCTTTGCCAGCTCTCTCCAATCATCTTTCTTTTCTTCTAGCCATTCCTACCACCCTTTCTTTGCCCACATATCCGTCATCCGCATCACATCCTCCCCGAACGAACCCAACCCAGTCCAGTTCCGTCATCACCATCCATGCAGTCTCTCGTCAGTCGATCGAACTTCCCCAATCATCCTCGTATCCACCCATTGTGTTTGAATACCTCTGAATCCGAAATACCGCACGTCGCGCCTTGCGCATTATGCGAAACACGGACCCTTTCCGTCGTCGTCTTGACCTGACCCTTGCATGCTTGTCTGCTCTGACCCCCTCTGAACACATGCCATCTCACCCGAATATGTCGCTCGCTCGCTCTCCATCATCTCGCTGCTGTCTGTTCCCATATCATCGAAATTGCATTCTGCTTCTCCCCTTTGAATTATCTTCCGACACATTCAAACGTCAACCCAAACCCATATAAGACCAAAAACATACAAACATATACGCGCCTACAGGTGCACGCCGCTCGTTCACATTCCAGGCTCCCTTCTTTGGCATACATACAAACGCTCCATCCCCTTCCGCTTCTTCCTCTTCCGAACGCATCCCCATTCGGACACTTCCTCTCTCGCATACGTCTCTACATCATCGCAAGCGGCTCGTGTGAGCGCGGGCTTCCAAACCCGAGCTCACCGCGCCCGGGGCGCGGCCGCACTCTCCCCTTCCCTCCCATTCCTCTTCGTTCTAGTTTTGTTATATATTCTCCGGAATGCACGCTTGAAATGTGCCTTACACTTGACAATCTGTGCTGTGTGATCATGCGTGGAGCTTGCCTGGCGAGGCAGTAAAATACGCTCTCAGTGGCGCACGCGAGTTCGACTTTGACACTCGACGAGTTACGGTGGTGCGAACGTTCTCAACCTGCGCCGTGCGGGTGTTGAAATTCTATGACCTCAGTACGCAGGCTAAAGGGCCCGACCGTGCATCGTGTAACTCTGATCGGATCAACGTGCATCCGATAGAGCCGCAGCTCAATCTCCAGACTTGCAGACGGCGATCGCGTCGTCTCCGCGACGCGGATCGGTACCGTATACAATGTCAGGGCAGGTACGCGGCGCATCGGTCCCCTCGTACTGTAAAGACTCGGACGCACGCTAATCGAGATCTGTCGCAGGAAGACATACGATTGGCTCATGATCCTCACGAAAGCTGCGGCGTACGACGTAGCCCGCTCTCGATACCTTCAGAGTGTCTCATGCCGAGAGGATTATAGTCCGATACAGAAGTTGAAGAACAGCTTGGGCTCGACGTAACTGTAGATGGCACTCAAGACCACCAGGCGCGCCCAGCGTGGAACAGTTCGGTACGTCCGAAGTGCGAGCGCTCTTCATTGACTTGATGGTTGATCGTGTCCATTGCCTTCCGTAGCAGGCTCACACCACATCGCGAGCGTATTCCACGAGCGTGCGTTGAAAAGCCTCTGACCTGAAGAAAGCATACTAAGTATTTGGCCATACAGGACCCGCACCTGAGCCCTTACTATGAGCCCGAACGGAGCCCGAAGGTGTCGTGGGCAGTGCCACACGAGGACAGTGGATCTTCCCAGCATGATACCGCTACCAATACCGTAAGCAGTAGAGACGAGTTTGTCTTCGCTAGTGTTCTCATAGGGGCTGCAGCCTCTCGGCACATATCAGGCTTATGGAAACTCGCTGTCGACGCCTTACTCGGAACTTGAATCAAAACCTCTGGCATCTGCATCGCCTGATAAGCCCAGTACTCGCTTCTGCCACCAGTGTCGGCACAAAAGACCGGTTTCGAACCTGCTAGTTTGCGTAAGCGGACGTAATCGTTCGAATCGCCGACGCGCCTGCAAGCTGGCATATTGCAGACATTGCATTGAGAGATGGTGAGTGCGTATACATTGCGCGCTTCGAGGAGATCATTGACGGTTCGTGCAGGTACACTGACATCGACTTCAATACGACATTGACCAGCAACAACTTCATGTGCCCTCGATGCGAAAACAGTTGCTTGTGTACCAATTGCACGTCCAGACGTGGAGAAGCTTACGAAGGACCTCGTCGTAATGACAACAAGCCGAAGCCGCCACCAGGCCCAAGCATTGTCCTCAACGCACAGGGTCTGCACCGCAGAGGGGACCATACACAGTTAAACACTCGACTACGCACCTTGGAACCATCAATCGTACTCCAGATACCTATCGCATTGCCACGAGCTCCTAACCCTGACGGCGAGAATACGGGACTATTGGGCTTCAACGGCATTCCCCTGGGTTATCTGCGTGTCGATAAAGACGGTGGTTATTACCTCGCAAGTCCTACAGAACGTTATGATGCGGGTCTGGATCATGAGATAGATGAGCTGGAAGGAGATGTGGACTGAACGGGTGAAGATACCCGCGGTGAGTTCCAGGACCCTGTGCTCTATCCGTATGAACTGACTTCGCCCGATTCTGTGTAGATACGAACCTTATGTTATCACGACACCTGATGCATGATGCGTCTTGTCCACAAAAGATCTTGAGCCTCCTTACAACCAACACCCCTACCCTCGCAATGCTATGAATCGCCTTGGGCTGCTGACCCCTTTGTATGCTTGTACCATAGTCTCTGTCGCGCACTCATGCTATCATCCCTGTTTCCACAATGCCACCTTACCCCATCATGTCCTACTTGATGATCTCGACGTTCCACCCGATCAGAATAGACCCGATCCCTAGCAAGGAAAACGAGTTGCTGAAGAGTATTCTACGCGCGTGACGTCACGCGTTTCAATATACCGCGGGTCTATCTCCGGCGAGCGCTCGCTTTACCGAGGGCCACGCCACAGCTTACAGGGCAATAAGCTCTCTGCAACACGCACCGGTGTATCACCGTGCCGTATAATGGCAGCTGAAAGCGAAACCCCTCGTCATGCGACCGTCTGCGCAGGAGGTTGAGCAGAGGAACGCACATGTCATGTCCGGGGTCAGAACAATCACATGCGGCGCCCACGAACCCGAATGTCTACGTCGGCGCGTCGAGCGCGCAACCCCGCATTTCTTCTCCTAAACTCATCCCACCATGTCGCTCTCATTCAAGGGCCACACAGTCGTAGTCACCGGCGCCGGTGGAGGCCTCGGCAAGGCGTGCGTCCCCTTGCTTTTATTCCGTATGAGATTTGAATTGACTGAATGGGGATAGATATTGTCTTCTGTTCGGCTCGCGCGGCGCGAACGTCGTGGTGAACGACTTCAACGCTGCTGCAGCACAAGCAGTCGTAGATGAGATCAAGGCCGGTACGTATACGAGAGTCCTCCACAAAGTGTATAGTACTTACAGTGGGATAGGCGGCGGAAACGCCGTCGCGCAGATCGGATCTGTAACGGATGGCGCGGCAGTCATCAAGGCCGCTGTCGACGCCTTCGGCACGGTCACTATCCTCATCAACAACGCCGGAATCCTGCGGGATAAGGGGTACGAGCTATATACTTGGTTTACAGGAGATTTCCGAAGGCTGACTCGTGATATAGCTTCAAGAACATGACGGACAAGGAGTGGGACCAGATCCAGGAGGTGCACCTCAAGGGCGCATTTGCCTGCACCAAGGCTGCATGGCCTATCTTCCGCAAACAGAAGTTCGGTCGTATCGTCAACACCGCGAGCGCAGCAGGTCTCTTCGGTACGCTTGTCCTTCTCTCCCTATCATGTCTCACTGTGTGCTCATACAATGTAGGCAACTTCGGCCAGGCGAACTACAGCGCAGCGAAGATGGGTCTCGTCGCATTCACCAAGACCCTCGCACGCGAGGGCGCCAAATACAACATCCTCTCCACCGCCATCGCACCCGTACGTATCTACATATCTTCATCTCGACTCACACTGACCGGCAATGTGGTAGATTGCCGCCTCAGCGATGACTGCAACAATCATGCCGCCAGAGATGCTCGAGCATTTCAAGCCCGAATACGTTGCCCCACTCGTAGCGCTTGTCACACATCCAGAAGGTGTTGACGCGAATGGCCGCGTCTTCGTTCTTGGTGCTGGATACGTCTCCGAGATTCGTTGGGAACGTAGTAAGGGCGCCATCTTCAAGACCGACGCTTCGTTCACACCGAGCGCTGTCAAGGCGCGCTGGGAAGAGGTCACGGACTTCACCAACCCCGACCAGTACGTATATCGTTCATTCATCGCGGTTACGAACAGTTCGTTCTGATAGAATGGCTGTAGCCCGCAGAGTATGCAGGACGGCAACATCATCGAGAAGCTCGAGAAGGCGAAGAACATGAAGCCGAACGAGCAGGCTACGCCCGAGACCCGCTTCGACGGCAAGACTGCCATCATCACCGGTGCAGGAGCAGGTCTAGGACGCGTCTATGCGCTCATGTACGGTCGCCTTGGCGCCAACGTCGTGGTGAACGATGTGAGCGAGAAGGGCGCTGCTGCGGTCGTCGACGAGGTTAAGAAGGGTACGTGTCTCAACTGCCTTTCGCGTGTTTTCGGCTCTAATAACCAATAATAGCTGGTGGCAAGGCTGTTGCTGCTGTTTGCTCAGCAGAAGATGGCGAAGCCATCGTGAAAGCGGCTCTTGACGCCTTTGGCGGTGTTCATATCCTCATCGCAAACGCCGGTATCCTCCGCGACAAGTCATTCACCGCCATGACCGAAGCCGAATGGGACGCCGTCATCGCCGTTCACCTGCGCGGTACATACAGGGTACGTCCACTTTCACATGCACTGCTCACACAGCTCGCTTATCTAACTTGCTTTCACAGTGTGCGAAGGCTGTATGGCCCATCTTCCAGAAGCAGAAGTACGGCCGTATCGTGACGACTTCTTCCGGCGTTGGAATCTGTGCGTACACGCTATTCTCTTTGCCCGGGAAGTAGAAGCTGACCGGCGACCTCACAGACGGCAACTTTGGTCAAACGAACTACACGACCGCGAAAGCAGCCATCATCGGCCTCACACGCACACTCGCGATTGAGGGCGCGAAGTACAACATCCTCGCTAACGCCATCGCGCCGTCCGCTGGTACCGCTATGACTATGACCGTCTGGCCGAAGGAGATGGTCGACGCGTTCAAGCCTGACTTTGTTGCGCCCGTCGTTGGGTACCTCACGAGCGAGGAGAACGAGACAACTGGTGGTCTCTTTGAGGTTTCGGGCGGTTGGGCGGCGCAGGTTCGCTGGCAGCTTGCTGGTGGACATGGGTTCTCGATCAAGAAGGCGCTCACGCCCGAGGCGATCAAGGAGAAGTGGGCGAAGATCACCAACTTCGGCGAGTTCATCCATGTTTCCATGTTCTAAACTAGCTTTGCTGACGACTGGTCTACAGACGACGACCGCTCATCGAACCCGGCATCTACTCAAGAGGGCATGGAGCCTCTCGTCGCTAACTTCAACAACGAAGGCGGCGAAGAAGAGTCTTCCTCCTCTTCCCCGCACGACGACCCCGAAGACTCCCAGCTCGTCCGCGACGCAAAGAAAGAAGTTCCCGAGCCCACAGAGTTCAGCTACACCGAGCGCGACGTGATCCTGTACAATCTCGGCATCGGCGCGACAGAGAAGGAGCTCCAATGGACGTTCGAAAACCACGAAGACTTCTCCGCGTTGCCCACGTTCGGCGTTATCCCGCAGTTCCCCGCCAGCAGCTCACTGCCGCTCGACTTCCTGCCCAATTTCAACCCCGCGAAGCTCTTGCACGGCGAGCAGTACCTCTCCATCAAGGGCCCTATTCCGACGTCTGCCGAGCTCGTCAACGAGGCGCGCTTGTTGGAGGTGCTCGATAAGGGCAAGGCCGCGGCCGTCACTGCGATCGTCACGACCAAGGACAAGCACTCCGGTAAAGTCATCTTCGAGAACCAGAGCACGCTCGTCATTCGCGGTTCGGGCGGATTTGGCGGAAAGACCAAGGGCAGCGACCGTGGTGCGGCGAGCGCTGCGAACCCTGTGCCGAAGCGGGCACCAGACGCCGTCGTCGAGGAAAAGACGTTCGAGTCTCAGGCTGCGTTGTACCGCTTGAGCGGCGATTACAACCCTCTGCATGTACGTTTCAGGGTGCTCTCTACCTTATCATCTCAGCGCTCTGACGATCCCGCCCATTATCAGATTCAACCAGAGTTCGCAGCTGTCGGCGGCTTTGATAAGCCCATTCTGCATGGTACGTTATTGGGTCATCTCGCGGTGTTGTACGCTATATACTGATGATGGTCAGGTCTTTGCTTTATGGGTATCGCGGGAAAGCACGTGTTGAAGACGTACGGCGCTTTCAGCGATATCAAGGTTCGCTTCGCTAGCAGCGTTTACCCCGGCGAGACGCTCGTCACGGAGATGTGGAAAGAGGGTAATAAGGTCATCTTCCGTGCGTCTCCTCCTTCTGCTCTTTGCGGTATTGTGCTTGGTGCTGATGGTGCCTGCAGAGACGAAGGTGAAGGAGCGCGGCACCAGTGTCCTCGCGGCAGCTGCTGCCACTCTTGCGGAGGGCGCACCCAAGGCGAAGCTATAATCTTGTTTCTCGGTTCGATACACCTGCACATCCTACATGTCACGCTAGTCTGGAGCTTTCAATACATTCATCAATTGTACTTTGTCTCGGTCCCCGCATAGCATATCCGTGTTCTTCCTCCCCAATAGCAGTGCTCGAGAGACTTACGCCACATGATTTCGCGTCATCGGTCCTGTAGTGTAGTGGTTATCACAGCGGATTCTGATTGTCGGATCTTCCGCTAACCCAGGTTCGAGTCCTGGCAGGACCTTCATATAGCGTCGCACAAAGTTTTACCAAAAATGTTGCTATTTGCGACTGGATTAGTCGCAAGTTTCAGAACAATATACCATACCATGTGCTTAACATTTACGTCTCACCTAAACTTCTTTCCCAGCTGGCCAGGCCTTTTCTTCTTCGGGCACACAAGTATATAGAGCCGTATATAAGCTACATGGTTGTCCAGACTGAGGCGAGGGTAACAGTACCGAATCTGAAGATCGTAGTAGTAGATAACCTATAGATTCAGATCGAGATGACAGCAACAGCCCAACCGTCTCTATACAGGCGTAAGCCTATACTCCAGGTCCATTGGTCCCGGAGGTGATAGAGTACGATTGGCGTCCGCAAAAGGGGAAGGAGGCTGGACGGTCATGTATCTATTATACGATGTGTGACACAAATAAGAGAAGTCGTAGTAATGGTGTGGGCCAGAAGGGGACAGGTACGACAGCAGATGTAGGGATAGCGGGGTTCAAGATGGGAAGGGGAAGGGGAAGGTTATTCCTGGGTATATAGACAGTGCGAATCGTGACAGAGTCCAGCAACCAATGGCTGCGTTGACGTGGAAAGATGGGCATGTGTGGCCTAGCGAACATGTGCAAGGGCCACTACAGTATGTTCGGGATAAGCAAGGTTGGATCCATTGGTTAAACGCCATCGCAACCGCTGGTGATCGTGTCCGCGATATTGCTACCAGGATAGTACCAGAATGTGACGGCGCAGATGATGTATAGACCTAGACGGTCGTCAGTATAGTGCCCACAGAAGCGGGGGGATAAAACGTACACATCAGGATCATGCCCTCGAGCCAATTGCTCTTGCCGTCCTGAACAACGTAGTTGACAGTGAGAACGGCCAAGAAAAGGACGATGCTCTCGAACGGGTCGAACAACAAAGTGAGCGGCTTGCCGAGAATCCAGGCCAGCGTGACGATGAACGGGATGACGAAGAGCGCAATCTGGATACTGGAGCCGACCGCAACACCGAGCGAGAGCGTGAGCTTGTCCTTGACGGAGACCGTCACAGCGGTGACGTGCTCGGCCGCGTTACCGACAATGGGCAACAGGATGAGGCCGACAAACTCCTTGCTGATGACTCCCGTGTCCGTGAGCTCACTGATGGAGTCGACAAGGAATTCGGCGGTGACAGCGACAAGGACCGTAACGACGACGAGAAGAATGACGGTGAAAAGAACGCTGAGTTGCGGGGTGTGCTCCTCCTCGTCTTCCTCCGCGAGTCCTTGCTCAACATCGGCCCTAGGAGAACCCGGAGTCGTCATCTCGTGCGCCTCTGGCCGCGGGGAGCCGACAATATCGTTTCCGCTCGAAGTGGTAGCGAGACCAGGAGTCTTCTCGGTGCTCCCATGGAATGGATGGCGGAGGCGATTGCGAATTGCCGTGTTCTTGTCACTGCGAGGCGAATACCGCGTGCTGGCGTGAAGGTTCTCGGGGTTGCTTTCATCGTACAAGGACTTATGACTGAAGAGCTGGAAGATCAGATAGCACAGGTAGATGAACAGCAAAATCAGAGCAACGCCGTGAGAGATCGCGAGGATGTCGGTGCCTTCCGCTTTCCGAGCGTCGCTGTTCGGGTCTGTCTGCGTATCTTCAAGAGCGAGGTGGAAGGCTGCGGGAAGTAGCACAGCAATGACCGAAAGGGTAAGCAGGGACGTGTTGATCTGAGAGGCACTGAATGCGAAGCCCTGTTCCGCGAACTTCGTTCCTCCCGCGAAGAAGCACATTCCGAGTACGAGGACTGTTGGGCGGGTCAATATTGACAGCAGCGGTGGAACCAAAGACTACAACTCACGCAAATTGCTCAGAATGGAGCCGACCACTGCGGAAGAAACATGTTAGCATATGTTCTTTGCTGTATGAGACGATGCGACGCTTGGAATCGCGAACGGCTAGAGGGCCACGCAGACCTCCTACGGGCCGGTACATCAGACCGCAACATCGCGGCTGACTCGGGAGCCGCGGCGCAGCATCGTCGCCAATATCAATGAACGAGAAGGACTCACGAGACGACTGCACGATCTGAAGTTCACATTTCACCAATGCGATGATAGCAACGATCAACTCGACGCTAGTTGACGGTCAGCTACGTTTGAGTGACCAGAACGGGTGAACGTACGCGTTCCCGAGCGTCGCGTTGATGAGACCGGCAAGCGTCTGACCCACTCTTGTTGAGAGTTCCTCGGTCGAATATGCAAGGAGCTGCGCAAGAGGGATAATGGCGATGAAGGAGACTGCGTCGAATCAGTATTGCGCGGTATGAAGAACCGGTGCGAGACACCCACAGACGAAGATAAGGGTGTTGTCCAAGTTTGCGAAATTGAACGCCCACTGGAAGCGCAGTTCAGCAAGGCCGTAATACGACGAGCAGCGAGAATACGCACGGATAGAGGGATGAACACCAGTAGCACATTCAACCAGGACATAAAGATGACCGACTTAAACTGCTGGAATAGTGTCGGGGGTGCGCCAATCGCACGCTCAGGCTTAGCCTGGTCCTTCAAGCGTGTACTCGCCATCCGAAGAAGTCTGAGGAGCTTGTTCTGTTTCCTCCTACCGGACGCATTGTCTACGCCGCCTGTCGGGCCCTCGTAGTCTGGGAGGGTATTTTCCCGGTCCGGACGGCTGTTCACTCGTGCTGCAGAGGACATCTTGGGGCTGGCTACGGTCGTGGTGGTAGCGTTCTCAGTGGCGAAATCGTGCCTAGTATAAGTGATGTCAGATTCCGTGTCGTACATGAGGCGTATATGGAAGGAAACGTGGGGCCGGATGCTCCTGGGCGCCTATCATGACGACTATGACACGAGAGTTGAACGCACCGTAACGGCGTCTCCGTATGCACGCTGGAGCCTGGGTCTGCAAAGTCAACGTTCAGATTCCCGCTGTGGTGGTCGTTGCTAGCTAAGAGAGGTGCCGGAAGCGTCAGAACCCTTTCAAACCCCGCGGAGGCAATGGAACCTACTCATAAGCGATGCAGCCGATGGTATCACGGGAAGAGGAAGAAGATGGGAGAGGGGGAGGGATTACTGGGAAGGGAGTGGAGGTAGAAAGGAGTGACGAGTAGCAGCCTTAAGCGAACCTATAAGGGCTGTGTGGAGTAACAAAAGCGGCACGGTTTAGCGTGTTGGAGGTGCTGTGGTGGAACAACGACGCGCATCTGGACCCAATACTTCCGCCAAGCCTTTCCGTCAGGGCAAATCTCACGAGCCACACGCTCGGTTGCAGCTTCCGCTCATTGTCAACTTGACAGAATATCGCCCCGGGCGACGACAGGGATCGTATACGGGCGGCTACACTGCTGTACAAAATACTTTGCTGTGTTTCCGTTCACTCAGATACAGTGCTCGTGCTTCCAATCGAACTCAATCGCACGACTAGCACGCTGGTTAGGCTTCGATACGCGGTACACCTGCTGCGCGAACTCTGCGCGACCACCCAAACGCGCTGCTCGGGACTCACGGCCCCCGAGGGCCCGAGCATCCGTAGCGATGAGCTCGGGTGATTCCGAGGGTGGTCCCAACAAATGAATCGCGACAATAGACCGGTTGAACTTCAATCACAAAACGCAACACTTGTTCTAGGGACAGTTGAAAGCATCGACAACAATAGTCTACATTATGGCCTGAATAGGATGGGCCTTTGAGCTTTCCTTCGTTACAGGGTACAAAGCCTCGCCTCGTACTCGCGTAGACCACTCGGGCTTAATTTCGAAACACACAGCATCTCGGCCACGGTCAGCGCGCATCTCGGTTTTCCAGTCACGGCCATCGCTACCTACGCGACTTGACCGCTGTTATCAAGCGGCCTACAAGTGTCGGCGAAGTTTTCGAAGGTGTAGGTTCTGGGTGTAGCATTCCTCGCCCGTTCATGGCGTTCGGTGGCGCAGATCGAACGAGACGGACTATACCAAAGCCTGACGCTAATCGTGCGCGTAGACGGCCTCTCCTTACGAGAGCAGTTGCATCGCTCCCGATGAAGCCTCCGAGGAAGTCCAGATTCCATAACAGCGTGCCTCCAGCATGCCCCTTGCCATAGAGGCCAACAAGATACCCTAAACGCGAGAGGGCGCTCATATGAACACCACCCTCGAGGGCTGTCAGCCGGACGCATCCACGCGTAGACAGCGTGAAGATGAATGTCCTCATGGACGCACTCTGAGCTGGCCTTGCCCATTTTGAGACCGGCACAGCTCAACGTCGGTATGGGCGGCCAGTGCGCGGATACAGTTGAAGTAGGTTCACGCGCCTAGAAGCGCCGTGCACCGCCCCAAAGGACACGCGTCTTCGGCAGAAAAGTAGACATGTCAGCGATGAAATCAATAGCTGCAGCGGTTTGCGCTCACCAGCTTGCATAAGGTCTCGTCGTGGTCACGAGGCTACTTACGAACGACAGAGCCACATACGTTAGACGCTTCGTCGTCGGCAATGACCCAGTTGAATGCAGTGGCCGTTTGACATACATCGCAGTCGCTGACCGGCTGCTTCTTTGTCAATGGACGGATTTCAGCCCGTGTACAGACATATTTGAGATGCACAGCGAGCGGGAGATCGGCAAACCGTGGTGGCGGTGGAAAGGGGGTCCACCATACAGATTTTTCCGGACTTGATTCCGAGCCCTCCCCGAGCAAGACTCGGGAAGTACTCGTAATGCGCTACAACATGATTTGGAGGTCTATGGCTGTTTGGATCCGTCTCACAGCATTCCAAGGAAAGAAGCTGCTGCCAATTTATTGCAGGGAAAATGTACTCAGTGCCAGAAAAGAAGAGAAAGATGGGTGGTGACAGGGCAGCACTGTCTGTAGCGAGATCGAGTATACACAGTAGAGCATGCTGAGCCTCGATATATGTATCAACAGAAATGAACACCACCGGGAATGAATGCCTTGGGACGCCGTCGTTTACCGAACCCGCGCGCCGAGGCAGCGGTGCGCTCGCGCTCGCCGGAGGACCATACAGAGTGACTCCCGCCGACAGATATACTGGCGCATCCTGGCAGTACTTTCGAGACGATCTGAAGCAATGTCCTGTTGTTAAAGGTGGAAGACAAGCGGAGTCCCTGCGCAGCTCTGGCTCTCGAGCGCGGCCAGTACCTGAGGGATACCCCGAGATACCTGATAGCCTTCGCATTATACATTCACGGTACAGGACATGGAGCGGTGCAGGTCTAATGCAAGTGACATGAAGAGCATAGAGCCGCACGTAGGCAACCGAGCTCGACGTCGTTGACGGTGGTGGTCGCGGCGCAACATCGGTTAGGCTAAGGCGCCTCCATGACTCGTTCTCAGGCGCGACTTGTCCCCAACCATGACCATCCGGTTACCTCATACCCCTACGCTATAGCTCCTTTTCAAGTCTACCGTCGTGCGTGACGTCCGAGAAAGAAGCGAGCGTGGCTCGATAGAGTCTACTCCGGCACGATGAGATGAAAGATGAAGGCGGCATATTTCGCACCCAACTCTACCCCCCGCGCTACTACGGGTCTCATCTCTGAGCCTTCACGCCCGCTCTCGATGCATGGTGCAGCAACCCCTCTTTACTTCAGGCGACCGAAGCTCCTTTGCGTACATGACGCGCACGATCCCAGTAGCAGGGCCCCGTCATACCTTTCCCGGCAAACACGCATTCTGCACCGGGCCGCTCTCCTGTCCATACAATAGTTTGTGTCCCGTCATGGGGGAGAACTTTCCCTTTGCGTATCCCGCATGGCGATCCTTCACCCTTCTGTCAGCGCTTTGCTTCCGCAATCACTACACTTGCCCTGCGCCCAAGCCTCATTGTACCGCGGCCAATCGAACTTCGCGTGCCATCCGGCTCTGACGGTCAAGGCTGGAAAGCCTTTCGTCGAACATCAACATCGTTGGATGACGCTCGCGTAAATGGCACTTGCCGCTTCACAAGCCTGTGCGATGCAGCTATGCTCGCTCGACGCTGGCAAGAGCGAAGTTCGAAACGACCGGGACCTGTCTCAGAGCTAGGGACCAGGCGCGAATCCGCATACCAAGCATATCGCCTGCAAATCCATTCCGCCAAGGATCCCGCCTCCAAACCCAGACTACGGCGCTGCATATACGATCCTTGTACAGGCGAGAAAACGGGTACTCGCGCGTGGTTTTTGAAGATTGCGCGACTTTACGCAGAGGACTCGGCGGCTACCTTCGAGTCTTGGACTCACAACGGCCTACGTCACTCCAGAACGCCTTCTCGCATCAGGAGAAAAGTGCTGTCTTGCCACCGGATACCGCCGCAGAGTCCACCCGCACTTGGGCCTCTCTAGAGAGACGGGATTCTTGACGACATTACGAAATGACATGCCGCTCGAGTCTCAGCGACTGAGCATCTCTTCAGGTTAGTCATTATTCGCTCTCAGTGCTGCTTGCCTGAACTCACGGTCTTGGACCAACAGTGACACGACTAGGCCAATTTCTACCCTCCTCCAGGCCGGCTACTGAGTGCACTCTCAGCCTGTCCTCGAAGGGCGTATAAAGGACGTACTCTCTGAGTGGGAGATGAGCAGTCCAGAAGCATATCATCTGCGAGCCCTCAACAACGCCAACCCCGCGTCAAACAACACCAACCCACCTTCAACACCAACCTACTCTCAATACCATGCCTGCCATCCCTACTTCAACTCGGTCTTCTTCCGCACCCACTGGCCTCTTCTCCCCGGTCTTCCTCTACGCTCTCCTCGCTGTCCTCATTGTCTTCGTCATCATCCTCATCACCGTCTCCAACTACCGCGCCATGTCCCGCCGCAAGGCGAACGCATCTTGGACCGCCGGCCCAGCCCCGACGTTGTCGACCCGTCCTCAATCGGTATCCCAGTTCAAGCCATTCTTACTCAGGGCGGACCTCGCACTGCCCCCGAACGCGCAACTTCGTCGGAGCGCCGAGAAGGAGTTCACTGTCGTGCGCGGCAAGCGAATGTCAAGACCCATATCATTGTGAGCTCTTCGTTCTCATACCCCTTGTGGCCAAGTGCTGATACATGTCTGCAGCTCATTCGAAGAGCCGGTGCAACCACCTCTACCAGTCTACACCTCGGCACCGCCCTCGCTCGCTCCCAAGCTGCATATATCGCTACCCAAAGCGGCGCCCGCAGCCGAAATCGGCCTCGATACACCCCCTCCGACTCCCATCGTCGCTGAACAGCCTGTCGATGACATTTGCAAGCACGAAGAGGCCTCTAGCCCATATAGCATGCCGTACGTGCATCTCGCGTCGATCTTTGATGCTCTTACTAACATATATCGCAGGTCTCAGGACAGCGTGAGCTCGCTCTTCCGCGACTCGAGCGTATCTTTCTCGTCCCTGCTGGACGCTTTCCCATCCCCGCCCACCACAACCAACACTGCTAAGCCAACCCGCGTATTCGAGGATATCTACCCGACCCCACCCACGACTCCGTTGATACCCATCTTCGAGTTCACCGAGCTTCCGGCGTCTAACGCCTCGACCGCGCTCGGCCACGCGCCTCCGGCGCCTATCTCTCCCTCGCGTCCCATGCGCGCTAGCGATTCCGACATCCTCATCCTCGACCGGCTCTTCATTCAAAGCCACCCCTCATCTCCTTCCATGGAGACCATCGCGTTCGAGGAACCCCAGTGCCCACCGCACCAGACTTTCGCCGCCTACAAGGCGCCTCTCTTTACCGTCACGCCGATCCCGGCCTCTGCGAGCTTCCGCGCCACCGTCGAGTTCGCCTCGGCGGGCGGCTACCTTACCCCACCGGCTTCGTCGCTCTGGTTCTGACTTCTTTGGTCGTCGTTACCTGTTCTTTGCCACATCTGTCTCCACATCGCATCGCTATCCGTCGCTTTTGTTACATCGTCTTCACGCTTTCTCGTTCGCTATCGACTCTCTTTCGTACTTTACTCTTGGGTTTTACGCCATCTGTTTCATTCCTCGTTTCATCCACTCGCATCGTTTCATCCACTCGCATCGTTTCATCCACTCGCATCGTTTCATACGCTATCTCTTTCATACGTTTATACACGTCACGTCATCGCACACAGTCTCAGTCATGATTCGGCTTCAGTCACATATCGCATACCTATCTCTACCATACGCTCCCAATGTCTTGGTTTCCTACGTATTGCAATGCATTGTTCTATCCTATGCCTTCATCTTTTCAAGTTCAATTTCCGGACGACAGATCGACGTTTGCCTTGGTGGGCCTAAGTACCACGAGCCTGGTCTTCTTGACTTCCTCCGGTTGCGGGAAGTAGCGCACGGTCTCGAAGCACCAAATCTGTGTAGTCAGGTCAGCAAAACCCAAGCGTACTACCACATGGTTCTTTGGCCACTCACAATGTTTCCAATCGGCCAGTTCTCTATCCCTTCAATGAAGCGGTCGACATCCTTGTCTAACTGCGCATCGCCGAACGAGTGTGCGCACAGATCCTCTTTCGCGCCCAAGTACGTGCGCATGAATTCCTCGTATGCCTTGCCAGCGTATGTACTGGCGTCCTGCAGATTAAGGCCGTGGGCCTGCATGAGCACGGTGAGGACGTTGTTGCCCGTGTGGCCCTTTGCCTGTTCCATGTCGTATGAGTAGATGTCCTGTGTACATTGACCACCTCCACTCAGTATATTGGACGAAGGATGGTAGATGTCATACTTACGTTTGCCCACCACGTCATATCGACAGCGGCCCAGTAAAGGCTTCTGAACGTATCATTCTCGAACACCTCATCGGGCAGATCAATGCCGAGCGCATACTCGTACAAGCCGAAGCAGACCCGAACCGCGCTATTGCCCCTGCGCAAATCGCGGTAGCTGAGAGGGTCGAGCACGGTCTGCGTCTCGCGCAGCTCAGCCTCACGTGCGAAGCAGGCGACGTAGTCCACGCAGTGCTGCAACAGGCGCGAGAAGGAACGGGGACCACAGGTGGGCACGAAACGCGCTCGGAACCTGAACAGTTGCCAGTGCTCAGTGTGTGAAGCCTCAGACGCAAGAGTAGTGCGGAGACGTACTCTTTGGTCATGCGCGAAACGTCAGAGCCGTCGTCCCATTCGGGCTCGCGCAATGCCTTGACGAAGACGTCGCCGGTCTTGCGGGCATCTACCCCGCTTTGCTTATCGCTGACCTCGTCGAGCTACCTTTATTGAGCGTCATGCCACCGATCGATATGACGACGCGCTTACCACAAACAACATGTTGATGAAGTCGCATACAGTTCTGAATTCCTCGAACGGCACCTTGGGGTACGTGTTCGCAACCAGGAGCTCGCAGCTCGCCAGTGCAAAGGTCGCTCGCTCCTGATCGTCGAAGACGTGCATGTACTGGGACAGCCAAGCACGACTCTCAGCTGCTGCAGGCGCATAGTGCGGGTTCTTTGAGCCTTTGAAGGGTGCAGAAAGAGAGAGGAGATCGGGGAGGTAGAAGGAGCGTTCGATAGAACTAGAGTTGTTGTTGGTAGACATTTCTGGATTGGGATGCGTGTTGTGTTGCTAGTAGAGCGTGTCGGAGGAGAGACTGAGTTGATAGGATGCCGCAGTCTGCAGGGGTACTTATATATGTCAGTATATTCGCATAGAAATATGAAACCTCCAGTGACTGACAGATAGTGGATCATGTGGAACTGGTGCGGGACGAAGACAGCCAGTACTGCAGCAACTCCATAAGTCTCCTAGCCGGTAGCCCTCACCTTCATACTCAATAGCCACAGAAGTATTGAGCAACATGCGATCCATTACAGGAAAGCCCGAACCGCGGAATCGTATGGCACGGTTCGTTGACACATCCCGGAACGTATCACGCTCCGCAAATTGTGCAGGATACAATGGGAGACGCGGCTTCGTACGGGGACAATGAGAACGGTTGTAAACCTAGGCGGGAGTGAGGAAGATAGCTTCAGTCATTAGACCACGCCTGGGAAGCTCTCGACGGGATGTACGTCGTCCGACACGGCCGCCCTTTACGAAGCATCGGTGTTATAGGCGAGTATCCCCACAGCACATTATCCTGGCCATTCTTGACCACGTACTAGATGTTACGTGAACAAGCTGCTGTCACGGAGACACCACGGGGGCAAGGCGGGAGCGTAGGAAGTGAAAGTCGAGACAAGGCCCTATAGGCAACAGAGAGAGGCCGTTGAAGACCGTATCAGAGGGCGTCCAATTAATACATATTTGGCTTCGTATGAGGTGATCCTAGGTGCTCGTGTTGAACCGCCTCGCGTTCCTGTAATACCCCACATTGGCGCTACCGCCGAATCATGTACTGGCAAATCCTGAAATGGCGGCTGGCACGATCGATACCCCGCTACCACGGCACAACTCAGAGTGGGCTAGAGCTATCAATGCATGGCAGAGGTTTTCTCGACGTATGGGTAGTGAGCTGAAGGATAGCATGCTCAAGCGCCGATGGGAGGAGGAGCGAAGACGCAAAAACATCCAGGCGTCTATGTCCACGTGGAGAAACGTGTGCACAGTCGCCACTTGCTCCGGACCACCATCTTCCAGTAATATCTCCCTTGTGCCTCATATGCATGAACTCTAGCGATTTCAAACCCCTCGTCCTCGGCCAGCTCTTCGTATTGAGTCGCCCGTCTTTTCCCCGGGTCCTCGAGACCATCGCACTGAATGCGCCTGAGTGTCCACCGCACCAGGCGCCACCGCCAACAAGGCGCCTATCCTTGCCGTCACGTCGATGTCGGCCTCCGCGAGCTTCGGCACCACCGGTACCGCTGAGTTCGCCTCCGCGGGCGGCTATTTACCCCACCGGCTCTGCTGCTCTGGCTCTGACCTCCTCGTCACTGCCTGTTCTTCGTCGCATCTCTCTCGTACATAGTATGACTATTTGTCGCTTTTGTTATCTTGCTATCACGCTTTCTCGTCCGCTATCACCCGCTTTTGTACTGGAGGTTCTACGCCATCCATCAGCGCACTTCGCTTCATCCACTCGCATATTTCATACGCCGTCTCTTCCATACGTCTGTACACGCTATGTTATCACCTACAGTCTCGTTCATGATTCGACTTCGGCCGCGTGCCGGATAGATCCCCTACCATACTCGCACACTTTTTCAGCTTCATACGCCGTACTTCAGCACCCTTGTTGTTCGCCGTTCTTCAATCTATCGTCATATGTTATGCCGTCATCTCTCCAAGTCCGTCTATGGTAGGTCTGAGAACCACAAGCCTCGTCGTCTTGACTTCGCTCGGTTGCGGGAAATAGCGCACAGTCTCGAAGCTCCATATCTATGGAGATTAGTCAGCCAAAGGCCGGGCGTGCCGCATTGTGTGCGACTGGACGCTCACAATGTTGCCAATCGGCCAGTTCTCTATCCCATCAACATAGCGTGCGACATCCGCATCCAGCTGTGCGTCGCCAAACGAGTGCGCGCGTAGGTCCGTTTTAGCGGACAGGTAAGTGCGCATGAACTCAGCGTATACTTCGCCAACGTATGTACTGGCTTCCTGCAGATCAAAGCCGTGGGCCTGCATAAGCACGGTGAGGATATTGTTGCCTGTATGACCCTTTGCCTGCTCCATATCGTACGAGTAGATGTCCTGCGCACATGGGCCATCTCCACTCAGCGTCTCGGAAGAAGGATGATCGATGAAATGGACTGACGTTTGCCCAGCACACCATATCGACTGCGGCCCAATAGAGGGTCTTGAACGTCTCATTCTCGAAGACGGAGTCGGGTAGGTCAATGCCGAGGGCATACTCGTACAGGCCGAAGCAGACCCGGACCGCGCTGTTCTCCCTGCGCAGGTCGCGATAGCTCAGAGGGTCAAGCACGGTCTGTGTCTCGCGTAGCTCAGCTTCCCTTGCGAAGCATGCAACGTAGTGCATACAGTACTGCAACAGGCGCGAGAAGGAATGGGGACCGCAGCTGCGCATATGACGCGTCCGGAACCTGGACGGTTGTTCAGTGCATGACATCTGGGATACAACAGTTGAACAAGAACATACTCTTTCGTCATGCGCGAAACGTCAGAGCCATCGTCCCATTCGGGCTCGCGCAATGCCTTGACGAAGACGTCACCGGTCTTGCGGGCATCTACCCCGCTTTGCTTATCGCTGACCTCGTCGAGCTACTGCCAGTGAGCGTCATCTCCCCGTTTAGAACGACAATGCGCTCACCACAAACAACAGGTTGACGAAATCGCATACGGTTCTGAACTCCGCGAATGGCACCTTGGGGTACGTGTTCGCGACGAGGAGCTCGCAGCACCCTAGCGCAAAAGACGCTCGCTCCTGGTCATTGAAGATGTGCATGTATGGGGAAAGCCAATTACGACTCTCGGCTGCTGCACGTTCATAATGCGGGTTCTTCGAGCCGTTCAAGGGCGCAGAGAGGGAGAGTAGATCCGGGAGATAGAAGGAGCGTCCGATAGAACTAGAGTCGCGGTTGGTAGACATTGCTGATTTGGAATGTGTACTGTTGCTAGAGCGTTTGGACTCGAGACTGAGTTGATAGGATACCGCAGTCTGCAGAGGTACTTATAAAGGTCAGTTCATTGAAGTAGAAATAGCGAAACTCTGACGACTGACACTGTGAGTCTTACGCAGTCTGACAAACTGTAGCCATAAGGAACTAGTGCGGAACGAAGAACAGCCAGCAGTATGTTATCTCCATAAGTCTCTGGCCGGTAGACATCACCTTCATACTCAAGAGCCACAGGGTCGTAGAGCCATATGTGATCCATCAAGGAAACCCCGAGCCGCGGAATCGTCCCGCACAGATCGTTGACACTTGCCGGAACGTATTCCACTTCGCAGATTGTGTAGCATAGAATAGAAGAAGCGGATGTGTGCGGGAGGACCGAAAACAATGATATACCTAGGCGGGAGTCAAAAAGATAGCTTCGGGCATTAAGCCCAGTATGGCTGTCAGTACGCATCGTAAGCTGTCGATGCTAGATTGTATCTCGTTCGGCGACGCGTCCGCCCTTTACGAAGCATCGGCGCCACAGGTGAGTAATCCCCACATGCCATTATCCCGGCCATTCAGTATCCCGTACTACATGCTACGCGAAGAAGATGCTGTTGTCGCAAAAACTTTTGGGCCCGGTGAGTCCGTGTCGGCCATTGCCAGCACCTAGCGAGCGCCTGGCGAGCGTCTGGTCACTGGGTGACCAGACCCGTGCGTGGTGGCCAGCGGCTCGCCAGCTGGTCGCCAGCCGGTCGCCAGAACATGAGCTGCACGTGGAATGCGCTGATCGCCCTCGCCGAGCGCTCAAGAAAATCTCAGAAAATGGTATTTTAATCATTAAAAAATTCCTTCAGAGGTTATGGGCCGGTGAACACCGCTTGCACAGACTCTGGTGACCGTCTGACCACCGTCTGGCCACCAGCTGGCGACCCGGTCGCGATCAGCTGACCGCGTCTGATCACTGAGTGCCAGAGGCTGCACACGGTTGACAAGGACTCACCGGGCCCAAAAGGTTTTTGCGACAGTCACGGAAATGCCGCTGGAGCTAGGCGGAGACAATCGCGAGTGAAAGGCGAGAGATAGGCACTGGGAAGAGACCGTTGAGGGCCGTATCAGAAGGTATCCACTTTCTGCAGAATCAGATAGAGATGAGTGGTCTCTAGATGCTCGAGTTGGATCGCCTTGCGTTCCTACAGTAGCGCCACCTACGAAATCGCGCACTGGCAACTTATGTAGCCGCTGGCACAATAAAGATCTCGCTGCTACGGCAATACAAAAAGCTGAATAGAGCTATCATGACACCATGGAGGCTTCCCGAGCGCGCGGGGGGTGGTTTGAAGGATAGCAGGCCAAAGCGCCCATGAAAGGAGGAGCGAAGGCAGCGAAGACGTGAAACCGTCAAGATGTCTATGTCCACGTGGGCAAACGTGGGCACCCTCGCCTCGCGGCCCGGCGCCCGGTGCGCCACTTGCTCCGGACCACCGTCTCTCAGCAGTACGCCATAGTGGTGATGCATACATCGTATTGATCCTCTCATCACTATTCTCACCACTCAGCCGCGCATATATGCGATAACGTAGGAGCACCTTGCCTGATCAGGAAAATGAATGGAGATTGCAAAAGTACATGCCGAGTGCCAGGTTGTCTATACGTCTATCCTACGAGTTGAGGTCTTATATTCTGAGCCTATCTGGTACTATCCGCTCTAATCCGAAGCTTCAGATGAAACGTCGCTATCCTCGTATGAAGGCCTTCTCAAGATGACGAGCCCAGTCCGCTTGACCTCCGTCGGCTTCGGGAAATACCGCACCGTCTCGAAGCTCCAGACCTATGGCCGAGGATCAGCATCCGTGATGAAGGACGGGTATTGATGTATTCTTGCGACTCACGATGTTGCCAATCGGCCAATTTTCCATAGCCTCGATGTACAGAGCTACATCTGCGTTGAGCCTGGCATCGCCGAAGGAATGCGCGCGGATGAGAGCCTTGGCGTCGACATAGGCGCGCATGAGTTCCGAATACACCTCGCCAATGCGTGAGCTGGCCTCTTGTAGGCTGAGATCGTATGCTCGCATGAGCACAGTCACGATGTTGTTCCCTGTGTGACCTTTGGACTGCTCCATATCGTACGAGTAAACGTCCTGGATGGGTAAAGATGTCGGTATATCGTGTGCACAGTCGTACGAGATGAAGGTGACTCACGTTTGCCCAGCACACCATATCCGCCGCGCCCCAGTACAGCGCCTGGAAGGCCTCGTCCTCGAACACTCGGTCTGGTAGATCAATGCCTAGTGTGTACTCGAACAACCCGAAGCAGAGGCGGATGGCGCTGTTCTCCCTGCGCAAGTCGCGGAAACCGCGGGGATCGAGCACGGTGTTCGCCTCGCGCAGTTCGGCTTCCCGCGCCACACATGCAACATAGTCTGCGCTGTGTTGGAGGAAGCGTGCGAACGAACGCGGGCCGCAGCTACGAACGAGACGCGCGCGAAACCTGCAGATAGGATGTTAACACCAAGTCGCAGACATATGTACTAGAGGGACGCAAGAGACGTACTCCTTCGTCATACTCGAGATGACCGAACCATCATCCCAGTCGGCGTCGCGCATCGCATTGAGGTAGACGCTACCGGTCTCGCGGGCATCTGCGCCGCTTTGCTTGTCGCTAACTTCATCGACCTGTTTCTTCTCGGTGAGTACCGTTCTACGCAGATGAGACTGCACGTACCACGAAGAGAAGATTGACGAAGTCACAGACAGTCCTGAACTCTTCAAAGCCCGCGCGAGGATAGGTATGCGCGACCAGGAGTTCGTTGCACCCCATCGCGAACGCCGCACGCTCTTGATCACCGAAGATGTGTGCATACTTGGCAACCCAAGCGCGGGATTCGGCCGCAGCACGCGCGTAGTGAGGGTTCGTCGAGCCCTTGAAAGGCGTGGACAAGGAGAGGAGGTCCGGGAGGAAGAAAGACTGGGATGTGGGCTGAATATACGATGGCATTGCTGTGACGGTTTGGAAAGGTCCTGCGCTTGCTGATACTGAAGATGAGCGGGCTGCGGATGTTCAACAAACGACAATCGGTACGACTCTTTATAGCTGGCCCTCGCAAACCATCGAGCGAGTGTAAGCATCACATTTACATTCTCATGTCGAGCGCTGGCTTGAGACTGAACAAAAGATACGAACAAGATGTACGTGAATGAGAAGAAGAGTAAACGAGACATAGAGTCCATCGAAGACAAATGGGCAGGGGTGCGTTTGACTGAACACATTGTGGCGGACTCCTATCCACTCCGAGCGTGGGCGCAGGATGAAAAGAGAGACAAGGCCAGGGCGAACGGGGTATCGCGTACGCCGTTCACGCCGCTACGCGCGGGTACAATACTACTGGCGAGCGAGCATACGCTCGGGGGTCATCGGTCCCCAATGACAAAGATCGGGCAGAAACGAAGAATATTCGACGATACAGGCCATGGCGTTTGGTATGAATCGAAGTGTAGGAGCTGAAGATCCAATGTATAGCCTCTCGGCAGAGCGCAACGCCACCACAAGCTAGCACGGACTACGACAGTCGTGGTCACAAACCGTACGAGGCCGCCGCGAGGGTTTACACCATCCTGCTATCCTGCATACACGAGCACATGGCAATCCTCTACGGCACCGGCGGCATCGCACACGCCTAAGCCCGAGAAGCGTCGAGCACGTCTCTCGAACGGCAGATATGGCCCACAGCGACCGCGATCACAAACTGCCTCGATTACAATATTCCGTGCGTGACATAAAGTTGCAGTACGCCACGGACGCGGCGAGCGCCGCCGACCTCGGCATTCGGCATCAACCCTATTTTAGAGTTACGCATGCACGGGCGTGAGCACCTTCCTCTCAGAGCCACCAAATATGGAGGCACAAACAAGGGCCTCGGAACGAGCCGCCACAGGGGAGTGAAGTTCGGTGGTCCGGTTCCTCCGCGCGCGAAGGCTGGGATGCGGATCTCGGGCCGTTGATTATTTCGGCGAGGTGCATTCGGGCTGAGCCGCAGACGTTGTTATTTCTGCGATTTGTAGGACGTTAGTAGTGAAGAGAGATGGACTATCTAGCACGTTGAACGTACGATCTGTACGGTGTAGTACGGCGCCCGAGCGCCTTCCTCGCTAAAGCTCGACTTCCAATCCTATGTCAGATAGTCAGAATCTGTTGCACAGTACTAGTGCGAAACTGGACGAAATATGAGCCTACCCGTCCTCTCTCAAGTCATATATCCTCCATGAATACGTTGGCGGAGTTGAAAAGCTGCGACAGTGCATGGAGAGCTCGGCGCCCGTGGCCCGCCGTTCCGCATCCCCTTGTACCAACCCTCACAAGGTGCTTCTCTCACTTTGCGCAGCGTGAGTCGCCTCATGTACAGCAGATTTTCATCTCCGACGGGCGGACGTCCTGATCCTGATCCGGAGGGTGAGGGGAGAAGTTCACAGGGCAAACTACTCCTCCGACGCGAGCCACGCTGCTGAACTTGAAAGGCCGCAAGCGGCCATCGAGGGTCGCCACTTCCTGGTAAGAGTTAGCTTTTGAGCACAGGCAATCAGCTTCAAGCTTCGAGTATGTGCACAGCGGGAACTTCAGACTGAACCGCCGAGTCAAGGATCGCTTTCACTGAACTGAGATCAGCGCGCGGAATTGACCAGGGAATCGGTATGAGGAGACCGTGGTGGTTCAGATCATCTTCACCGTCCTGCCGCCTGCATCACCCCATCCATCACACCCCATCCTGGCGCTTCGTCCATCTTATCACAACCTCAGCGCGCTGGAGCCGAACTGGACAATGAAGAAACGGCACCGATACCGCGGCATGCCACAACCACGTGCCGAGCGTCCACCTCGATCTCTTCATCCATCCTTCGCACAACACGGTCTGAATCATCATCAGCCTCCCCAAGGTCAAAACGCGCGAGAGCACGACAAGGGCTACGGAATGGGCCGCTGAGCTTGGCGCCAGGCGCCCCCGATAGCCTCTGCTTTAACAACGCAACCAGGTCAGCAGGAGAGGGACGGGGTTACGCAGTGGCGCAAAGCGCGGCGACCGCACCCGCAGGCCGAGAGCGGCTTTCTTCAGAGGGGGTACGAGGCAAAGAGAACGGCATGGACGCTCGCCCGGTGTCACGGATGGCACGCCGACCAGGTCCATGACTGCTTTCTTCTTCTTTTCTTCCTCAGCTCGTCGCTCAATCGACCTGCGAGTCTCTAGTTCAGAATGCGTCAGTATGAACCGAGCGCCGATGGTGCACGTTGCATTGAAATATGAGGTCTATCAGCTCTGCGCACATTCGCTATGAGCGCAAGCCCGCATGCGGAACAACATCGGCCTGCACAAAACGCGCGAGAGCCCATCCCCGGACCACGGAATGTGCCGCTGAGCTCAGCACCGCTCCCCATCTCGTCTGTTATCAGTCGAGTCAGATAAAATGGCGCGCAGCGCAGCGACCATACCCGCAGGCGCAGAGCGACTCTCTTCAGAGGAGGAGGCAGGAAGCAAGGAGAACGGCAACGGCATGGACGCTCGCCCGGTGTCACGAATGGCACGCCGACCAGGTCCACAGCCGCTTTCTTCCTCTCCTTTGCTCCTCTGAAGTCTGAAGTCGCTCAGTCGACCTGCGGGTCCCTAGTCAAGAACGTGTCAGTAGAAAGTAAGCACGCGGTTCTTGGTGAGGACGTTGATGAAATCTTCTATATTCCGATTGAGCAGCACGACGCGAGAACGGACGAGAACGAGAATAAACGTAGATGGGACTTCGAAAGAGAGGAATTGTACATGTATCAAACAAGTGACGATCGGACGAGCGGAGCGAGCGATGAACATTAGGCAGGGGGCATTGGGCGGGACGTCGCGGGGCGTAGGCCCCGCATCCAGAGTCGGGAGACGAACAATGATCGTGGGTGCAAGGGGTCGACAGTACTTCGATATTGACTGATGCTAGATCCGATGTCGGAGCGGTGGTGGGGATCGTGGGTTGTTATAAAGTACATGCGAGTTGAGCAGCGTTGGACGATGAACGGTGAACGATAGATAGCGAGAGCGGATTGCGGTGCGGTGCGATAGGGCAGATAAACGACGGTAGACGGGCATGGCGTGAGGCATCCAAAAGCGGTTTCGGTCCTGTGGTTCACGGCTCCTGCTGCGGGGAGGCGGCTCCTGCGGTCGTCGGCGTTGCAGCTCCTGCGGGGCGTTGATATGGCGGACTTCTCCAGTCGAGGTGGACGACGGCGGCGAATGTTCAGTTCTCATGCGGCACGCCGAGCGTAAAATAAGGATGCTGCAGCGCCTCCCGCACACTGATCCTCTCCGCCGGGTCAAACGCCAACAGCCTTCTTACGAGGTCCAGGAACTGCCGGTTCACGCTGTCCGTCGGCGGGATGATCTCCTGCAAACACTCGCGTCAGCATCCTCTCTCATCTTCATACACACGAACGAAGGGGAAGGGGCGGAAAGGAGGGCTGAGAGGGAGAGCAGGAAGAGGAAGGGGAACGTACTGGTAACGAGCGCGTAGACCGCACCTCCTTCTTACTCGTCTTACTAGTCTTGGGCGCCGGCCACGCGAGCTTCGCGCCGTCCTTGAAGAACTCGGGCTTGGCGCGTGCGCCCGCGCGCGCGAAGCGGTCCGGCATGCGGCCCATCACCTGCACACACCACACCATAGGTCAGTACTTGTACTCTCTTTATGATGATGACGAGAGGAGGAGGGGGAGGAAAGAGGGAGAGGAGATGGGAGAGGAGGGAGACGGGGAGAGACGAAGAAAGGGCGCACCATCTCCATCATGGCGAGATGCTCGAGGTTGTCGTGCGTCTGGAAGAGCGCGATGCCGGTGTAGAACTCGACGAGGATGCAGCCGAGCGAGAACGCGTCGCACGGGTACGACCAGCCCAGCCCTACTCAGCGCGTCAGCATATTGTCCTCTTATTTTGCGTAAGGATGGGGCTTCGAGAAAGCGGGAGAAGACATGGTGGGAAATGCGAAGCACGTACCCAGAATAATCTCCGGCGCGCGATAATGCCTCGTAGACACAACGTTGCTGTGGTACTCCTCCTGAAACGTCGCGCTCCCAAAGTCGATGAGGCGGATGTCGGTGCTCTCCAGTATGCGCTTCATGCGCGGTTGCGCTCCCCTCTATTGCACATTGTCAGCATCAGCATCCCCACCACATGCTTCAGACGGGGGTGGGGGCTGGAGAACGGAGAGAGGGGAAGAGGGTAAAGGGAGAGGAGGGAGAGAGGAGGGAGAGAGGAGAGGAGACGGGGAGAAGGACACACATAACTGACTTTGGGGAGGCCCCAGGGGACCTGCCTGTACTCGTTATGGACGAGGAGGATGTTCTCCGGCTTGAGGTCCGTGTGGATCAGGTGCTGGTCGTGCAGGACTGCACATCTCGGTCAGCAACGTCATTTGAAGCGCGAACGTTCGTGGAGAGTGAAGCGTTCGTGGGGGTGAAGGCGAGGGTGAAGAAGGGCGAGAGCAGGCGAAGAAGGCGAGGCGCGAAGTAGAAGGGGTGTTTATATGCGCCGACGCGAACGCGGGACGCGCGGAACGATATGAACGTGCACAACAGCGCGCATATAGCCGCCCATCTCCATTCAATGGGGATAGCGGCGAACGCAGATAAGGACAGCGCTCCCTATCGATAACAGGATGCGCATGCCCACCCCCGGCGCTCAAAGCCACACGTAAAAAGACGGGCGGACAGGAAGCGGGAGAAAGGGGAGAGAGCGCGGTGAGAAGGGGGACGTGGAGCAGAAGGGCTCGGATTAGGGTACGTGCGCGCGAAGGACGTGGGAAGGATGGGTACGCGGCGAGTTGCCGGAGCGGGAAGGCTCGGGGCGCGTGCTGATGCCCACGGCGAACGCATCCCAAAAGCGGCTCACAAAAAGCAGCCGCCCCCATTCCATCAAGCGCAAGGAGCGGCAATAGAAGGCACAGGCGGGATAACGCAAAAGAAAGGGAAAGGGAGGGGGAGAGAGGAGGGAGAGGGAGGGTACGCACAGGCGACGGAGCCGAGGAGCTGCCGTGCAAAGTCCTGGATGTGGTGGCGCGGAAACGGCGCAAAGTCGTTCTCCTTGAGAAAGTCGTAGACGCACATCCCCAATAATTCGGAGACGATGCAGATGTGGTTCCGGTGGTCGAACCAGCTCAGCAGGTGGATGCATTTGCTGCGACGAGTGGTGTTAGTTAAACTTGAGATAAAATGGGAAGGGAGGGGGGGCGCACTGCTTGTTGAGCGGGTCCTTCTCCTTGAGCCGGTTGAGGACGCGGACCTCGATCTTGCTCGCGTCGCGGTACTTCTGGATGGCGCGGATGATCTTGACCGCGACGTGCTGCCCCGTCTGCAGGTCGCGCGCCTCGACGACCTTGCCGAACGTGCCCTGGCCCAACAGTCGCACGATCTCGTCTGTTGCGCAGTCAATATCAGTATCAGTCTCAAGTTCATGTTGAGTAGAGGCAGAGGGAGGGACGGACAGCGTTTGTAGATGAGGTCTCCCTGGCGGATGATGTAATGGCCCTCCTTGTCGTCGCATGCCTGGTATACCGTCAGCACAACATATCCAAACCACATAATAATAAAGTGTAGTACGCGTACCTCGTCAGCGGGCGGTACAGCCGCCACCGCATTCGCGCTCCAATTATGCGCAGGCGCAACGACTCCCTGCGCCCCGCTCGCACCGTATCCATTGTTCGTCCTCTTGCTCGCCGTAGCCGGCTCGGCCTCCCTCTTCCGCTTCTTCGCCGGCGGCTGCACCGGCAGACTCGCCGTCGCACTGCTCCCGCTCGCCTGATGCGCCTCCGCCGCCGCCCTTGCTCGAGTCCTGATAGGCGCGCTGAGAAGCGGCGGCTGGTACGAGGCCGAGTAGCCGCCGGCTG
Organism: Peniophora sp. CBMAI 1063; assembly: GCA_900536885.1. NCBI lineage: Eukaryota > Fungi > Basidiomycota > Agaricomycetes > Russulales > Peniophoraceae > Peniophora > Peniophora sp. CBMAI 1063. The sequence continues at coordinate 78,449 of UWZB01000074.1, forward strand.
TGCGGGAGGAGAGGGCGGGCGATGCGGTGGGCGGCGGGGGCGTATCGTCGATGATCAGCACCTCGCGCACGCGGCCCTGCTCGTCGCGCTCCTGCACCTCGCTGTACGACACCGTCACCTGCGCCGGCGCCGCCCGCTTGCGCTTGCGCGCCGTCGACGGCGGCGGCTGCGGTGGCGTGTTCGTCGTGTTCGTCGTGGGCAGGTTGCGCCGCGGCGTGTACTGCAGGAGCGTCGCGCTCTGCATTGTTATTGTCGATGTGGTGTAGATGGACAACGTTGATGAGGGGATGTGGGGGGGAGGGACGGGGGGTGGGCGTGGTGGTCGTCGTGGAGAACGACTAGGTCAGTGCGTGGATGTCAGACCACGTGCGTCGCAAGCCCACCCTCAAGCGCCGGCTCACCGAGTCGCGTCTCCAAACCACACCCGACGGCCATCTGCAGATTCTTACCTAATCTTATTCTGCTGCATGGTCGGCCTGTCGTTCCCCGACGCGCGAGCGGTCAGCGCGTCTGTCGACGAGCAGAGCGGGCCGGACGACGGCGAGCTTGGTGGTGGAGTGTTGATCGACCCGTTATTGCTCGATCCCGCCTTGCAGAGCGGCGAGTATTCCCCACCTCTCCCTCTCGAACAGGCAAGCGTCACCCATTGTTTACAGTTTATAATACAACACAGCCTAATATATTATTCTGTGTACGCAGCAGACGCAGAGCCTCGCGCCGGCGCCCACGAACCACGACTCTTTCTCGCCCGGGCCACAGGGCGACCCCTTCGCGCCCCAGCTCCCCGACTTTTACCCTCAACCCCTCCCCGCACCCTCCCAGCCCTTTGCTCAGCCAGAATTGCAGGTGGTGCAGGAGGTGCAGCCGGCGCCGAAGAAGCTCAAGCCGCGGAAGAACGCGGACAAGAACTGTGGGTTCTGCGGGCACAGGAAGAAGAAGAACGCGGATGGGCGGGACGACGGGCTTATTAGCTGTGCGGAGTGTTTAAGGAGCGGTAAGTGCTGTATTCTATTACTGGAGTGGTGGTAGCGCGTCGGTATGAACTTGGACGCGTCGCGTTTGAACCATCGTCCGCGGCAAAGTCGCGTCGCGTCGCGTCTGCATCACCGCGTCTCCTCATATCACACATCACACTTTTCCCATTCTATATACAATGTACTGATGAGATATGTACAGCGCACCCGTCCTGCGCGCACCTCAAACCCATCGAACAAGCCGTCGCGTCCTACGACTGGAAATGCAACGACTGCAAGAAATGCGAGGTCTGTCACACCGATCCCAAAGAGGTATGCCCCCTCCACACCACTTAAATCTCTAGAGTGTTCTCTGATGCGTTATATTGGTAGGTGGACATGACGCTCTGCGAATCCTGCGACCGCGGCTGGCACCCGCACTGCCTCACCCCCGCGCTCCCCAGCCCGCCCGAGGGCGACTGGTTCTGCCCGAAATGCACGGGCAACCCGCAGGGCGTCGAGCACCCGCCGAGCCCGTATGCGCTGGATGAGAACGGGATGCCGGTGGTGGATGAGAACGGGGAGCCGGTGTTGCGGCCGGTGGTGGATGGGGTTGGACAGCCCGTGCAGACGCGGACTGAGGTGGAGGTTAAGGACGAGGAACTTGTGGGTAGCGGATTGGTTGGACCAGGAGTCCCTGGAGAGCCAGCTGCGACGGCGATGGGTACACCGGATATACCAGACTACGCGCCCGCGCCCGCCACTCCCGCCGTCAACGCTCCAGCAGTCCCCATCAAACGCCCCCGCGGCCGTCCGCCGAAGAACCGCGCCCTAATCCCCAACGCCAATCCTTCCGCTTCTACCGCAGCGCCCACAACCAGCGACGCGGCGCCAATCGCTAGTTCATCCTCACTCAAACGACGCAGGAATACAATGACCCAACCGCGCAAACGGCGGAAACCCTCGGACGACTCGGGCGAGGACGATGTGGACGCGGATGCAGAGGCGGATGAGGAGGAGGAGGAGGAGAGGAAGAAGGCGACGAAGCTGACGATAAAGCTGAATAAAGGTGAGGAGTCAACTGTTTTGGAGATGAGGTTGGGGAGGAGAGGCGGCGCGGAAAGCACAGTGGGATGCAGAGTGGTGGTGGACTCTCACGGGCAGGGGTCGGAAGCGCCTTGCGACGAAGCTGTCAACTCTACCTTCTCGCATCCTCCACTCTTCTCATCTTCTCTCCGTATTCTTCCATGCACACGAAATGCTGACAACATCACGTTCGAACAGGCAAAGACCGCGCACGCTCCTCCACCCCCGAGCGCGACGAATACGCCGACGTCCTCACAACACCCCAACGCGACACAACCCGAACAACAATCGCAGCGTCCGACAAGACCCGCTTCGAGAAGGCGCGGCTGTCCGTCGAGGTAACTTCCCCTCCTCCCTCTCCTCTCAAGCATCTACTGACGGATAATGTGATGTGTGTTGTACAGGCGAAAGGCCTTCCGCCCGCAAAACCCCTCTCAGGCATCGGCCCCGGCGTGCGCAACACCCGCTCCGCGCACCTCGCCGCGCTCGCCCCGTCCAACCCGCTCCTCGACCTCGACGGGCGCCTCCAGTCCCCCTCCGCCTCTGCTTCCACACCCGCCCCCCTCACCACTCCCATCGCGCCTGTAGGTCCCAGCGCGGCGGGGCCAAGCCAGCCGCGCATCAAAACGATCCGGCTGGGCGTGTACGACATCCAGACGTGGTACGACGCGCCGTTCCCCGAGGAGTACGCGCAGATCCCCGACGGCCGGCTCTGGCTGTGCGAGTTTTGCTTGAAGGGCATGAAGAGCGAGTTTACCGCCGCGCGCCACCGGTAAGTCCACACCTATCATCAGGGTATAAAGTGCGAGAAGACTGATGAAGTGTGGGTGGTGTGTGCTTACAGGCTAAAGTGCAAAGCGCGGCACCCGCCGGGCAACGAGATCTACCGCGACGGCACGCTCTCGATCTACGAGATCGACGGGCGCGCGCACAAGCTGTACTGCCAGAACCTCTGCCTGCTCTCCAAGATGTTCCTCGACCACAAGTCGCTCTTCTACGACGTCGAGCCCTTCCTCTTCTACGTCCTCACCGAGACCGACGCCGCCGACGCAGGCGGCAGAGGCGGGGGTGGTGGAGCAGGCGGGGGAGGGG
>UWZB01000075.1:0-65681 GCA_900536885.1 Peniophora sp. CBMAI 1063
AGTCCATTCCTAGGGTAGTCGCGCTTTGCAACGCGCTACCGTAGGCCGGCTCGGCGCCCCAGCCTAGGTTGCCAGAGTGAGAGCTTCCGGGGAAGTGGAGGTAGCTGAGGTTGCTGGCACCATCCCTGTGGCTCGCGGTTGACATCTATAGATACCAGTCAGTACAATGTCGTCGAAATAATTTACATTTGCGTACGTGGTCTGCGTCCGTCTGCTTGGAAGAATCAGCGCCCAGCTGTGGCACGGCGCCGTTATAGTCCCCGAAATTTGCGAAGGGGGCGTATTCGTGGGACATCGTATGATGCAAGTCCGTCGAGGGTAGATGTAGGTGAGAGTTGATACAAGCTAATGGCGGCAGGGGTTGAAAGAGGTAGAGAGGACGGCTGCATGGCCTGCGCCGCCTCCGATCTTATATGCATCGCGGGACTCGCGGCTGATGCGCCCGACTCGGCAATTTCCGGCCGCGTGGCCCAGGCCACAAAGAGCGGTTCCCAGCCCGCCTTCCCCATCGCATTCCAGCACTGCGCGCGCCCTTACATCCATTCTAAAGACTCCAAGGGGTATACTGACGTCAAATACTAATTACTACGCTCTTCCAGGTCTCGACGCCCTGCCGCTGGAGGGCGGGAGGGGCTGGCGGGGGCTTCGGCGAGTGCCGTGCGCGACCTCAAAGGAGCGCTCAAGCAACTCACAGCCTGTCTCCCTATTGTCCTTCCCTTCCCACGCTAAAGTGGAATGCTTCCGGTTCGTTTGTGGCTTGCCTCGTGTTGTAGCCGGAGATTGGGCTGCGTGCTGTTTGTGACGCTGGCTAGGCGTGCAGTTCTTGGTACCAGGCCGAAGTCGTCTGTTGAGATCGCCAATGATGCCCTGTCGGATGTGGAATCATGGTTTACAACCGCCCTGTACGTATAGCACAGTAATGAGATCGGATGCTATGACTCTTCCCGAACCCCAGTTAATTCAAGCCGCGCTTTCTCGCAGTCAAGTATTCCTTCTGACTTCTTCTATTCGATATGTTTCGGGAGTTTCGATCCGCTCCAAGCATGCTTAGAATTGCGATACGTGATGTCAGGCAGTCCTTTGACTATTGAGGACGCAAGATCAGGAATCCGGCGGCCCTTGATTATCCCTAAGCACCCATAGTACTGACGAGAGTCCTTTGAGTACGGCGGTAGCAATACATGTACAGCTATTGAATTGGTCGTCTAACCGGAGACTTGCTTTGGATACAATCTCGGCTCTACCTCACTCGTGTGCCATGACCCTTTAGGTCTCCATACGTGACGGCGCATGGCGTCCAAGGGTCAGCCGAACTGTTGGCACGAAGTGCGGTTGTACACGTTACGTCACGCGTTACGGTTCGCGTTCAAGCTGCTGCTTCCGTTCTTGCACGATCGTCGACGAATCGCAATTTGGTTCCCACATCAATCAACCCTCTGATCAGATAAGGCTTTTACAACCGCTCAGACTAAACAGTAGTCTCTGGCGGTTGTTTGGGCTTCAGACAATCAGGCTATCGGCACTACCTCGACCTGCTCATCCCGAGCCTTCTCGACGTAAACGGGGACCTCCGACTTCGCATCGTCTAAAGTGACAACCTTATCTCCGAAGGACTCCGCAATCGCTTCCAGGCTGCGCCCCTTGGTCTCTGGACAGTAGACGTACACGAAGAGCGAGAATACTGCTGTCGCGGCCGCGAAGACATCTGGACGCACGCGTCAGCAACACTAGCATCTTGTTCGTCACTGAGGAAACGCACAGTAATAGTTCTCCCTGATGTTTGCGAACGCGGTCGGGCCCGCCTCGGAGACGCTTATGTTGAAAAGGAAATGGGTGGCTGCTGCCCAGCCCGTGACGATGTTGCGGAGGGAAACAGGGAGAACTTCCACGCCGTAGATCCATGTCGTGGAATTAATGCCGAGATCTGCGTAGTGTCAGCGGAATGGCCGCGTCCTACGACAGAATGTGCGCACAGTATGTGAACGTGAAGAGATAAAGGCCGAGAATGGCGAAACCCTTTCCTATCTTATCCTCGCCCGCATTGAAGAAGTGGCCCATGATGGCCGAGTAGATGAGGATGCCCATGACAGATGGAAGAGCGACCTTGAGCATCGTAACGCGTCCGACCCCACAAGACGGACCTGTTGTGCTCGGTTGAGGGCATACGCAACACGCGATCAGATTAAACTTACTGATATTGCATTGGCAAGGAAGCCCGCGGTACCGTAGAGAGCCGACATCAGGAGCACGGTCTGACCTTCGATGCCGAAAGCTTGATAAAGTGTGGTTTGGTCTATCCGGAAAGAGAAGCGTAAGCGCAGTGCGAATGATATTGTACTGGAGTGACGACCCACAGTATGCAATGACACTTACGCCCGTGAGCGGTGTCATACCTGTAACTGCGATAGCTATGAAGACTCGCTTCCGGTATCGATACCAGGCCTCTCTGAGTGATTTGACTTCGTGCCGCTGCTCATACAACACCTGCTCACGCATGTCTTCGAAGGCGTGTCGCGTCTCCGATAGCGAAACTGATCCTGTGATCTTGGCGAACGTGCTATACGCACGCTCATCTTGACCTTTCAGAATCAGCCAACGGGGTGACTCAGGGAGAAAGGTGCAAAGGCTAATGAGGAGGATGACACCGGGGGGGATTTGCATTGCTAGTGGGAAGCACCATTGGAATTGACCATATCCAGCATAGCCGCAGACGTAGCCAACCCAGTTTGCTACACGACCAATCAGTACGAGCATCGAGAGGGTGGAGCAAATAAGAGACCTGTACAAGTTCCCGCGATGATCATCAATCCAGACATCCCAGCAACGAACCCGCGAATCTCTGGAGGCGCTATATAACTCGTATGAGGTATGAAATCCTCGCGATGGGTGAAGGGTGACGACTCACAGATCTCGACATTGTACATGGGGACGGTGCCGTTGAGCGCACCGCTGGTTGGTAAGACGAGTGCGCGTATCAGAATCCATGTAATGAACCAACGACATACCCGGCTATGCCCGTAAGGATGCGACCTGCGAGAAACATGCTGAAGTTATGAGCGCCGGTTTGTATACTGGTACCAAACGTGATCTGAGAGACGTCAATGCGATGCGCATGTATACGATCCACGCCTCTTACAATGATGCACATCAGCCCCATGAAGCGCTTACGGCCGAGTGAATCTCCGATCGCCGATTGAGCGAGTGCACCGATCACTTCGCCAGCTATGTAGGTAGCCACGATCTATACAGACTCAGAGAGAAGGATGTCACGGGACAGTATGCTTGCGTACGGCACCTGTCCAGGCTGGGTTCGGGTTGTGCATGTCTGAGAAGCATCATCAGCATCGGGAGAAAGAAGCCAGAAGCATGGTCACGTACAATCTTTGAAACTGGGTTGTGCGATGCTCTAGAGAAGTCTAGGTACTGAGCACAAGAGGAATGAGGGCACGTACAGTGGTGATGATTCCAGTATCGTACCCGAACAGGAACTGTCACGGAGTCGTCAGTACCACACCTAGGTGGAGAAATCGTCAATCTCACCGAGCCTAACCCTGCAAAGCATCCCAGAACGACCGAGTAGACGCGCATGTCCGCCGAGAAGGTTTAAGGCGAGGACTGGAGGAAGACGAGAATGACGAGGGAGATGTACGACTTCTAGTGAGGCTTCCCTCTGGCTCTTATAGCACGAGCGGCGTCCCGTCGCATGTGGAGGCATCCTGCAACGGGAAGGGATACCTGGAATAGCACTTCGGGGACCTCTCACGAGTGAAACCGCACCTCCTGGCCTATGCGATTGCCAGCGTCTGGCGAGTTGTCCGTGTACCATGACGCGTACCGACACGGCGCACTACCTCTCATCGGTTCCGCGATGCGCTCACTCGACAATAATCAACGCGTTCGCGACAGGAGAAATAACTCCAAGAATCATGGCGCGGACAACTGACACGTTCGCGAGGTTACTGTCATAACTACAGGCGCCAGGTTATCAAGGGAAACACCGCGAGGGTCAAGGTCGCGATGCTCAGTGTAGAGGCTGCTGGCGTCCATTGCGAGCGTTGCGGGAAAGATGTTTCTCGCAATGACGCCATTGTGTAGACCGGCACCAGTCGAAGTGCGGTGACCGTGCGGAGAGGCAGGAGCCTACCGCGGAGTGCAAGCCGGCGAAGAGGAAGGGGAAGATGTGATGATAGAGCGGTATGTCCGACGAAGTTCGAGGCCTAGTACACAAGGTTGTCGATTCGCGATGGCACGCAGAATAGCTATTGAGTCGCACTTGTGACAGAAGGACACATCCATTGTGCATTGTGAAACGAACGGTTCACAGCGGCTCTCGGGTTGCCTGGACCTGCGGTTCATAGCACTTTGGATAGATAGGCATCGATGTGGTCTCGAGCAACATGGCGCGCGCAGACGCACGAAACCCAGTTATCCTCGAAAGTTAGCTACTGCTCTATGTATACTTTTTAATTAAATCTATTGCGAGCATTAATGGGGTAGTGGTAACCTGGGTCGTTGCCATCGACCCGCCGGGGGTTCGATTCCCCTTGATGCATTCACTGTTCATGACACTTATTTTGTTGAGCTTTTCTCTGAGCCTGCCTTTGCGCTGTTGTGAGCAGATCTAGCAATGTTGTGAGCACGTAGGGCGCGAATCCTTCACAATATCCCTATATACAATTGTGCAGAGCAGGCACGGCTGGGGGGGGGAATGATCTGCTGGGGTTATCACATGCGCACGCAGCCTTCCCGCAACGGCTGTAAGCGCGTCATAAGGCATTTCATGTTCGGGCAACGAGCAGCCCTCGCAGCTGAACTCCAGCTCCGCATTCACCCTTATAATCTCCAGCTATCACCGTGTGCTGTCACTTTTGCTTCCTAGACCTTTGCTTGGCTTTCTCGCTTTGAATTACGACTGTAGATGAACTACATCTGGGGCGCCGTCAACGCGATCAGCGCACCGTACCAGTACTACAAGGAGCTTCCGCCGCTTAATCCGTCTACGCTTACTGGTGCTATCGATGTCATTGTCATACGACGACCGAAGGAGAGCGGGGATGGCGATGAGCTCGCTTGTTCTCCGTTCCATGTCCGCTTTGGGAAGTGGCAAGTCTTGCGGCCAGCCGAGAAGAAGGTGCGCGCGGGTTGCGGGTTACGAGCCGGCCATAGTGCTGAACGCGATAATACCAGGTTAAAGTGCTTGTGAATGGCAAGCCAATACCGTTCAACATGAAGATCGGGGAGGCCGGAGAAGCCTTCTTCGTCTTTGAGACCGAGGGAGAGATCCCGGAGAACTTGATAACGTCGCCCATCCTCGCGCCGTACTCCCCTCCCGGATCTACCACCGACCTTCCAAATACAACCACGGGTCGGTTTGGCGCCCGCGAAGATGGCGCAATGCCAGAACAGGAGCCCGAGTTTCTCGACCTTAACGCGCCACAAACGACCGATGCCGCCGAGGCAGACGCACTGCGCGGCGCTTCTGGTCCAGAGTACATTGTCGAGGACACGGGCTCAGACGACTTGCTCTCTCGGACCGCGGACGCCGGGAAGGCTGTTGCGCACGCCGTTGACGAGCACGAGCAAGATGTCCAGATTAGGCTGCGGGATCGGATCCGGGCGCGCTACAACATGGCTCAGAAGGCGACAGCTGACTATAAGCCTGGCTCGAATCCGAGTGATGAGGGCGATGAAGTCCTGCCTTCTCCGCCGGACGTGCAACCCAATGAGATCATCAACAACGGCGGTAAGCGCCTCCACTTGACGTGCAGCATTCATGCTCATTGTTCGGCATAGACATCATGATCGACATGGGCGGCTATCACTCCCAGAAACCCGCGAAGAAGTCGTCGCAGTCCTCAGATTCTGAGGGAGAGGACCGCGCCAAACCCGGCGACACCAACCAGATAGCTTTCCCTTCATCCTCTTCGCCTCCGCCCGATCCACACCGTACACCCCGCCTTGGAGATCCCGAGACACGACCCGGTCGTCCCATTCCCTTCCCCACCGGCCGCGCAGGCTCAGCACCGCCTGACGACCAACACGCACTTCTACCCCCAACCGAAGAGTATTCGTGGGAGTGGGGCGCTTTCCCCCAGCGCTCGCCTGTAAAACCGACATTTCCGCGTTCTGGGCGCTCGCCTCTCGGCGTCGACGAGGAACTCGGTCTCCCGCCTAGCGTTGATGCTGTGATCACCGACTTCCATCGGTCGAAGAGCTTGCCGCCTGACCTGGAAGATGCGGGCGCGACGTCTGAGCCCGAGCCGGAGAGGGAACATGGAGAGAAGAGTGGTGACGATGGACCGTTATCGGAGGGAGAGGAAGATCATGCACCCAGGGGAGGTCCTCGGGACAGGGAGGGGAAGGGCACGGGATGGGGAAGGTGGTGGAGGCGCGGTGGCGCGAAGAACAGGACGCAGAGCGTCGACGTGAGACAGGTTGATAGGGAAGGCGGGGATGTCGAGAAGGCGGCCGGTCGATTACGGTCTGGTAGTGGGGCTGAGAGGCCATCGTTGAGGGAGATCGAGAGCTCACCAGTCATACCCGTATGTTCGAGGTCGTATCAATCTGGTTCTATACAGCTAATCAACTTCAGGTTGCGAAGCTGGGCGAGCCCTTGCAGGTAGAGCCGCAACCAGCGACGGCACCTGCCGTACAGATAACACCAGAAGCCTCAGAGCCCGAGAAGCGTTACGCAAAGACCCTGCGACTCACCTCTGAACAGCTGGTAAGTTGCCACCCCCCTCTCAGACTGAGCTCTATTGATAGGCGCCCAGGAAAGTCTTGATCTGAAGCCAGGCGCCAACACGCTCACCTTCTCGCTGTCCGCTTCAGGGAATGTTGCGTGCACCGCCAGCATCTACCTCTGGGAGCATACCGACCATATTGTCGTTTCCGACATTGACGGCACGATCACCAAGTCTGACGCGCTTGGTCATGTCTTCACCATGATCGGCCGCGACTGGACACATCTCGGCGTCGCCAAGCTCTACACCGACATCGCGAAGAACGGCTACAAAGTCATGTACCTCACTTCCCGCGCCATCGGTCAGGCCGACACTACCCGGTGGTATCTCCAGAGTATCAAGCAGAACGACCACCAGCTCCCTGAAGGGCCCGTCATCATGAGCCCCGACCGTCTGCTCGCGTCGTTACATCGTGAGGTCATCATGCGCAAGCCCGAGGTGTTCAAGATGGCCTGCTTGAGGGATATCCAGAGGCTGTTTGGGCCGACCGCGCCACACCCGTTCTACGCTGGCTTTGGCAACCGCATCACAGACGCCATGTCCTACCGTGCCGTCAATATCCCGTCCAGTCGCATCTTTACTATCGATAGCAACGGCGAAGTACGGATGGAGCTTCTGGAGCTTGCGGGGTACAAGTCACCGTACGTTTTCGCACGCTCGTCGTGTGGATGTTATAGGCTAACGTGCACTCTGACAGATCTGTGGCGAGTTACATCCACATGACGGACCTCGTCGACCAGATGTTCCCTCCGATCAACCAGAAGTACTCGACTGAGTACACCGACAACTCCTACTGGAACGCTCCGATCGTAGACGTCCAACTCCCTGACCTCACCCCTCCATCCCCGGCACTATCAGCCCGTTCAGACCAGACGACGGGTTCAACGCTTGCACGTATACGCAACTTCAGCCTGCGCGGACCGCGCGCCACTAGTCCTGAACCTGGGACTTCCACTCCTGCGACTACTGAAGACGGGCAACGCGGGCGGCAAGATGACCGTGAGCGACCGCGTACGCTGTCGAGTATATCGCGTATCTCGGGTGCGCTCGCTAGTCTCAGCCGTAGCGTCAGCCCTGGTAGCCCCTCTGGAACTAGCATCTCAGCTCTTTCCCCCGCGCGATCGACGACGGATATATCGGAAGTTGAGGAGGACGAGTTTTACCAGAAGAGCGAGAGGCGAAGGAGACAGCGGACGCTCAGCATGCCAGGATCGTTGCAGGGTAGCGAGGACGAGGCGTCCGATGGGGAGGATGAGGAAGGGGACGGGGCGTTGTTTGGTAGCGATGGTGGTGATGAGTATGGGGATGGGGATGATGAGGGCGTTGGCGGTGAGATGGAGGAGCCGACGTTTGATGAGGATTTGTTTGCGACGGGCGAGATGAGCAAGGTGCCTTTCCTGTGAGCTTCGGATGCATGCATACACGGACGTTTGGTTGTCGCGCATTGCTTTCCTTTAGGGTATCTGTAACATTGTAATCAAGTCAAGGATTTGCAATTTCGCGGTAGTCTGATTTCAGAGTGCGCGATGGTGGTGCTGATGGGACCCGCTCCTTCCAACTTGAATCTGACGTGGTCGTATTCTCGGGAGCGACCCGTCTGAGTATCCACTTGATAACCAAGGATCCTCCTCCTACATGTAACTGCGATACATACGATCCACCATCCGACCACTACAGAACAGAAATACGAAGGGGAAGCTCGGCCTTGCTTCCCTGTGAACCAGCCTTCGTAGCAGGCGTTACGATCCCACCAAACCTCCAGACGATCTCGTGCTTCTCCGAAGGCTCGAAACGGAACGCGGGCAGGAACTGCGAGAGCATCACCTCTGCGGATCATTGTCAGCATCGAAGATCAAAGAGCTTTGTTCCGTTGTACTCACTCATCTCGAGTTGTGAGAACTTGAAGCCACTGATCAAAGGAAGTCAGCGCTTGAACAACAGGATCAAGGTACAAGGACGTACATGCACGAGCGGCTACCACCAGCAAAGGTGAGCGTGTTCGTGTAGATACCTGGAATGTGAGCGCTGATCACGCTCTCCGGCAGCGGGCTCAACCAACGTTCAGGCTTCCACTCCTTAGCGTCGGGGCCCCAAATCGCAGGATCTGTGTTGACGCCGATGATGTTGCAGTAGACGGCGGTGCCCTTGGGCACAAACACCTCGGACATGATCTTCCCGTTCACGTCCAAGATCGGCTCCTGAAGGGGAAGGACATGGTCTTGTCGGGCACTGCGGTCTGTGTCAGGATGTGACATGCAATGTTGGGAGCGGATCTTAAACCTACACTCGTTGCAGGAAGCGCACGGGCGCATACAGGCGGAGAGTCTCGCGGCAGACGGCTTCGAGGTAAGGCAAGCGGTCGAGCAGATCGTAATCGAGGTTATCCGGCGCGCCGGCTTCGACAAGTTCCTGGCGTAGCTTGGTCTGAACGTCGGGGTTAAGTCCCAGCAAGTAGAGGATCCTCGAGAGAGCGTTCGAAGTGGTATCTGTGCCCGCGAACCTGCAAGGATCGGTCTCAGAGCCAGGTCATGCAATGCAAGCGCAGCATAGACAGCTGAAAGGACTCACAGGAACGTATTGATCTGCCCGAGTAGTTCGTCATCTGGCAGACGATCCTCCTCGGCGGCCTTACTGTTCTCATTGAGGAGGATGCTAAGGATATCGCGACCTTGGCTCATCTCCGAGTTGCTAGCCTTCTCGCCCATAGCATGCGCACGCTTCTTGTCCTCCCAGATCTGCTCGGCGGCCATTGTAAGCGTGTCGACGAGGTTGAACTGCTGCTGCAGTGAATCCATCGGAATGAGCTTCCCTACGGTGCGAAGAAGCCACCCGGGGAAGTTGTGGGTGAGGAACGGGATGAAGGGTCTGTACTTGAACAGCTTGGCGCCGTTGGGTCTAAAGGCGGCGTTGCGATGAGCTATCATAGAAGAGGAGGAGGGGGAGAGGGACTGACATTATGCGTTTGACCGCGTAGCTATAATCTGTATCCGTGCCATTCAGAACTCCAAAGGTGTATCCGAATCCTGCTTGCGATATGAGCTCAAGCGCAGCCCGACCCATGATCTCTACGATGTCTGTCTCCTCGCGACCTGTGCGCTTGATATCGGCAGTTAAGATCTCCCGTAGCTAAGATCGAGAGTCAGCCGAGGAAAGGATGCAAACCGGAAGAGCGCCAAACGAACCTCTTGGGAAACCTTATGGAAGATGGGGATCATGCGCCGTAAATGAGCTTGATTAAACGCTGGATTGACCAGACGGCGCTGGCGTTTGTGAGCATCACCTGTCGGTACCGTGAGGAATGTAACTAAACGAAAGCAGATGGATGTATCGTACCAGCCATAGGCACCGCCAGAAGACCCTTCCCGAATGAAAGACGCGTCAATCTAGTGATCAAAGTGAGTAGAATTGGCGAGATGGCAATGCGCAGAAGCTTTACTCGAGGAAGTATTCCGCGCTGTCGAAGATGTCCACGTGCTTGACAACAATCTCGTACAGGGCCTTCACGTCGGAAGTAACAAGGATTTGAGCCTACAGATGCCACTTCTATCAGCTATGAGGCCCGAGTATGTGAAGATGTAGCACATACACCGAAATAGCCATTGAGCTTGAAGAGACGGCCGTAGGTGTTCATGACGTGATCCTGGTATGACATCGCATGCGGCGTGAAGAATTGAGCGAAGTGTCCTGTGGCAATAGTGAGTGTAGCAACAGAGAGACATTGGCTGAAACGCACCACTCAGAAGCGAGGCATCAGGAGGACCAGCTATTCTCCGCAGCGATCTTTGCTTCCAGAGCCTCTGGACGAGGAGAAAGATGCCCGAGAGCGGGACCAGCGATGCTACTAGTAGCATGTTACTGACGAGTGCCATCTTGCAATGGCGGAGACGCAGTGCTACCAACACCATGCAGAAGACAGGCGCAACCCTTATAAGCCGTCCGCAAGGACAGGCACAGTCCCCGGATCCGGACTGTGCATCAAGCGATCTCTGAGTTAACTCGTGATTGGAATGGCGAAGAAGGCGACAACGAGGACCGCGGAGACTCGGACGTTCTATTGGACGTTATCATGCGCGCGGTGCTGAAAGGTAAGTGGATAGCACTCGGTCATCCTCGAAGTAGGATAGGTTACCCAACGGTCAATGCAAATGGTACAGCTCACATGGCGATCGAGCCCCATGGAACCACCGCCAGCGACGGAAAGTACTGCATAACGCTATGTATACTGAGCGCTGAGCCTTTGCGGTTGACTACAGCACCTTACAAGGTCGCGGCTAGTCGCGGTCGTACTTTGCGCTGCGTGAGATTTTCTAAATGTCGGCATCAGTGGTTCGCCGACGTCCTTCCTGTACCCGATGTCATCTCCCCCACGGAGTCCGGAGATGCAGCCTGATGACCATAAGAGCAGCTCGTCTTCGGGCTGTTTGCGGTCTGGCTCTTGGCTGGGCGGAGATCTTCTCCTTCGTTCTTACGGCAAGCGCCCGCACACATGCAACTGTCTAGCGGTGATTGCGAATAGTGAATGTTGTAGCGTTGCAGGCAATTTGTATAAGCAGTTGTTCGAGATAGAAGCATACTGACCAAACAGCATAAGTACGTAGGATATACCTGTCAGGCGGTCGTCGTCTGGGACAAGTCGCAACGCGCGTCGGCGCGATTCTGAGTCTGCGTTGGACCGGGCCGCGCCACGCGCATCTGTAAACCCTAACCCGAAGGCCTTCGCGAGTGGAGTTTTTGTTTGACTTTCTCTCTTCGCTGTCTCTACCGTAAAACACGCTCCCATATGACGTTAAAGTACCAAATGCACCTATTCTATCAGCCCCGTAGCCCATTCAACATTCCATATGTTTTTTCCATGGAGGGTGAAGCGGCTGGATTACCGGTCAAGCTTATTTTACCGCGCTGATCTTTGCCGAAAATGTTGTGAAAGATTGTATGCCATTTATCTCTGCTTGCGATGGAGGAGCGAGCGCTTGAAAAGCCGCACCCAGAGCTCGTGCGGACGTGGATCCCGAGATCCAATCTTAGTCGCAAAAGAACCCGGCAGCGGTGAGCGCCCACTTAAAGCGTGATGTACACCTACGATCCATACGGGTCTGGTGATGCGCGCGCCGTCAGCACCGGCGATGCCTCCCCCAAAAAATAGCCGGGGTCTTTGTCTTTGCTGTGGGTACCTGTCGTGTCCTAGTCGCTGCGAGCCTTACCCTACTTAGTATGCTGGTAAGCTGTATGATCATAATATGGTGAGCACTTCACGCACTTCATGTCATACTACGCGGACATCGGCTACTATGGATGATCAAACCGCGCATCAAGCGGATTGTATTGCGGGTGAAATCATGTCTGGACAATCGGCCATTTATTGCAGGATGTACATGAGTGAAGGGCTCGACGCGTGGGGCTATATCATATCGCGCCTTCGTGCCTCGATGGGACAAACTGAGACTGATAGTGGCCCCGCGCCTATAGACCTCCCGCGGCATACCAACCTTGTCCCGTCCGCTATGGACTCAAACACCACCTCTTCCAGTTGCTGATGCGGGAGTGAGCGGGACTGCGATCTAGCCAGCGGGCTCAACGAGCGCATAGGCTGGCGATCATCTGTACAGACTACGCGCGATATCGCTTGGTGGAATGGCAAATCTGCCATGCGGGCGAAGAGTGTGAATAGTTTCGGTACGCCCTCAGTCGTACCCAGCTCTAAAGTGGGAGAAAGAAGTCAGAGAAGAGCACAAGTTGGCGATAGGACACGCACAGCGTTCGAGCCAGAAGATCCACAACCCCGCGCAGAGAGCGCCGACGCTCTAGGTGCTTCTTCTCCGACCTATCGCTGTGGCTTGAAGACTTGGAAATGACACCGCTCAACTGGAGCGCGCGCTGCGTGGCCGGCTGAAGCCCTTGTGTCGATGCCGTCTGCCCTCCCTTGCGCTGTCGCATACTGCGCACGCCGACACTCCCGTCCATCGCTAGAGTAGGCATGTACACGCCGCTGAATGCAGAGCGAGGTGGCTCTGGCGGATACTTGATGTGCGGTGACGGAGGTCTTGTAATCGAATAAGGCGGTAAGGATGAAGAAGGGGTGGACGGGGGATCGTAGTGTTCGCGCGATGACATCGTGATAGTTGAGAGTAGTCCGGGCGTTGGTACGAGGAAGAAGAGGGTGACAAAGGGGGATATCCGGTCGGACTTATGTATGGGGCGTGCCCGAGCAATGAGGGTTCTCGCTATCACAGACCTTCCTTTCAGCGGCAACACCGTCCTGTGCTACTCCGTCATGATCCACTCGTTTGACTTTACACCAGAGGCAAGCGATGCCACATAAGAAGCCGCAGATCCATATATTGTACGCGATCCATGCTGGCAGGCGCTCCGGATGGTGACAAGACAGAGTAAACCTGAAACAGTGAGTCGAGAGCATGCCGAAAGTCAATGACAGAGCGTGATCGGCAGTTTAGCTCAGCCCGAGGGCTCGCGCGCCTTTGACGCAGGTATCGGATATAGCCCCGATCTCCCGCTATCAAGTCGCAGTGGCACACTAGGAGGGCATGTCGCATCTGCGATGACTGTGATAACGGCGGTCGTTCTTCGGTAACAGAAGCTTGTACTGTGCATGTGCAGGTAGCCGGCGGCTGTGGATTTCCATATTGCGATACTAGCATAGTCATGCGTCAAGTTCCCGTCGACTTGTCGGAATAAGTGCTCGTGTACATTGACGCAGTTGGAGAGCGCGTGAAGACGACATCGTAGGCGTAAGTGACGGGAGCCAGAGAGAGTCGGCGGCGCCTCGGGCGGCCTCGCCGACAGGGCGGCAACTGCCGCGGTCAACGTCGCGCTCACGTGTGTTTTTCTACCAAGCGACGTTTACCGTTCACCTGCATCCGAACCTGGCGGACGACTCAGTTTTGCGCGTGAAGCCTCAGCCAGTCACTGAGAATTAGATGAAGGGTACTGCTTATCGTATATACGGACTTGAAATGGGCTAATGGGGTGAACGGTAGACTCATGCTACTAGTACAAATTGGTGGTCACGAAGAGCGGCCTACACGGCAGTCGTTTCTCTCGTAGAATATACACATCATGACAGTCGTGAGATACGTAATGGTAGAGCTGGGGTTCCAGGAATGCCTCCCTCCGGACTTGGCGTCGATATTCCCCCAAACACCCAATCGATTCTACGCTTTGATGGCGTGAACTGGAAAGACGTGATAAAATGATATAGTACAGCTTCTGGTAGGAGATCAGTGTTCAGGTAACCAGACAAGCAAGAGGTAACATACTCATCTCTAATAACGAGAACTTATATCCCCTGTAAGTTGAAAGTTAGCTAGATCAATGCCTAACCCCAGACTTTCAATGCTGCACGTACACACACGAACGAGGGCCCCCAGAAAAAGACATACTGGGTCAGTCGTCAGTCACCACGTAGAAAGAGAGTGCAACTACTTGGACTCACATATTACCAAAAACCCCTGGCACACGCGCTTCAGAAAATGCCGTAGGCGTCAGCCACCTCGCCGGTTTCCATTCCTCGGCGTCCGGTCCCCATATACTAAGATCCCGGTTGATAGCCGCTATGCTTATCAATAAGGTCGTGCCGGCTGGTACAAAAACATGTGAGTGAGGGACACCGTCGACATCCAGATGCGGTGAAGATAAGGGCAAAGAGTGGTCGGTATTGGCCCTATATGCATGATCAATGCGTGTTAGACATCTTCAAACGGCTGCCGCACTCACACTCTCTGCAGGAAGCGTATTGGAGGATGCCTGCACAGATCGTATGAGCGCGAGCTGATAGCTTAGAAGTCGGAGATACACATACAGCCTCAGCGTCTCGCGGATAACTGCATCCAGCAATGGTAGGTGATCGAGTACATCGGCATCGGGGCCGTCAGAATGCGTCTCTGCCTGCAGCAGTTCACGTCGGAGCTCATCTTGTACGTCCGGATGTAGTGCGAGGGTGTGCATGATACGTGCAAGGGCGTTTGAGGAGGTATCGGTTCCTGCGAAGAAAAACGCGCTATATAATCAACTCATCAATGCCTGAGCATAATTTGCTTAAACAAGAAGAGTTATACACAATCTGCCCGATTAATTGATCGTCCGGTAGCCTATCTTGAGCCGAGGCCTTGCTGTTCTCGTTCACTGAGAGCGGTTCATGAGCCACGATGCTATCAGGACAGACAGACCCGGCTTACAAAGTATGGAGAGAATGTTCCGTCCCAGTCCGTCGGCATCCACTACGCGAGAGTCCCCCTGCTCATACAGGACCTGCTTCTCCTGCCAAATCGCACGCGCATGCCTGTCAAACGTATCCGATATTTCAATCTGCTCGTGTAATGCGGGCCAAGGCAACGCAAGCGCCGCGCGGCGGAGGAAAGGGGGCGAAAAGATGCTTGTCAAGATGGGTAGCAACGGGCGGTACATCGCAGTCTTCGCGCCTGCAGGTCTGCATACGTCAAGAACATAAAGGTCAATATAACGTCGTATATGCCACGGATATACAGAGACGCACGCAAGCCTCCTGATAGCGTCCCCGAACTCGCTCACACCAGTGTGCAGCGCGTTGAACGTATGTCCAAATCCGGCTCTGGCGATAGACTCCAGGCTTCCGCGGCACATATACTCGAGAACATCGAGCTCGCCGGTGGTGGACTTGGCGGCATCTGCTGAGAAAACGTTTCGCAGCTGCGAAGATCATCGATTTGCGCGTGTGAGGAGCTTTGATTAAGTTAAGATGGTCCCCGTGCTCACCTCGCGGGCCACGGCGTGGAATAGCGGGACCATGCGCTTGATGTTGGCGGTACTGAAGACCTGCGCCGTCAACTTGCGCTGTCGCCGGTGCGTTTCTCCAGTGACCGACAATAGGCCGAGGCCGAAGTACATTCGTACCAGTCTTCAGTGGATGGTCAGGTCAGTGACGGATAGAGATCATGGAAGTTGTGGACATACTCGAGCCAGTATCGCGCAGGTTGAAATATATCAGCATGCTTGCTCACGATGTGCTGGAGCGCAGCGGGATCCGAGACTACAAGAAGTTGCTCCTAATATCCGAATGCAGTATCAGTACCGGCAACTGGCACGCGAGACGACACAGTATGCGTACCCCGAAAAGCCCGTTCAACCTGAAGACACGCCCGTATGTCCGTGCCATTTCATCCTGAAAGGGAAGGGACGCCGGTCCAAGGAACTGCTTCAAGTTGCCTACAACCCGTCAGGATGTATCTGCGCGACGATGTGTACGCATCGGCGTACCGATGAGGAATGATTGCGGTCGTGGCCCGGGGACACTGTATAAAGGGCGCTGGCGCCAGGCTCTTCGAGCCAGCGATAGTGACACGACCGTGAGAAGCGTCAACGGAACAGAGAGCACCACGCGCTCGCCGAGATCATAGTTGGCCAGCAACATCTGCTCTGTACGCGCGGGGATGGAGAAGGCTGGGGCACTCGGAGAACTTCCCATCGGCGTGCGAGGCCTCGTGTGTACTTATACGTCCAGGTCCATGACTTCACAACCGGATGGTTGCCGGCGACGCCGAACTCTCGCGTTGCATGTTTCCGATCCGAGCGAGCGCTGAGCAGGTCGAGTGCATGCCTTGTGGACCCTTGGTGACAGGGCTGTTAGCGCAATTAGGGCCGGGTGGCAGTGAATCTCAGTGAATAGGACGATCTCATACATTTGATCAGGCACACATGCTCGTCGACGGCCCCTGGCTGCCCTGTTTCCACGTACACAAGCCCGGTAACAAGCTTCGCTATATCCGCAGGAGTTCGATTCGCCGCAGGCGTGTCGTGGAGGATTCCAGGTTACCATGGACTGCGAGAAGCTGTAGTGTTGCTGGTATGTCGAGATGGGAATGCTGTGCTGTAGAAATGGACATATGTAGTTAGCGGACGCCTTCATCGATAGGAACACGATACTAACCCCCAAAGTGTACAAGTGGCGTTATAGTACGGTCAGCCGCTCAACGAGAGAGACACGTCACTGACTTCAGGAAACTACGATGCAAAAGCGGTGACAATGGTTTCTGTGTGGCGCATAATTGCTCAGATAAAATGGCGTTCGCCAATAGGAAGGCTCGCATTCGACATGATACTACGGGGCCTGCGCGCATTTGTATCGCATAGGGGAAACTCGAGCTCACGGTAGACCGTCCGATATGGACATCGCACCGGGTGTCACGGTCTGGAATGCACAAACTGACATACTGCCTATAGTGGCATATCTCGTCAGCGGCTAAACCAAATCGATATGGACGAATGCCCGTACTTACTTGTCGGTGAAACTTCTCTCGTCTGTAGGTTTGGCAGCTAATGCCGAGCGGAGCTGCATGAGGGACGATCACACCGGGGGCAGGCTTACTGGACGAGAGCCCACTGTATGCTGCAGAATGCGTAGCGCTCATGAGAGGCTGTTATGGTCTTACGCCCACCCTAAAAGACATTATCATGACAACTTGCGCAGATGTCTGTTGGAGCATCATCGTCTTGAAAACGTCCTGGGACGCACGAACGGTATAGCTAAGCTTCACTCAGATATTGAATGATGGCTCAGCGCATATACCGCTGGGACACCCAATGATTTGCGCGCCGCTGCTTGAAGCCCGCAGACTTTGAACCTCGTACGCCACTTGGCAGAGTACTTCGAGGATGCGGGCGACAGGATGGCGGACGGTAGCATCTCTGGATGCAGCAAAAGCAGATCTCGATTGCGTATAGGTATACATAGTGAGCAATCTAGAGCCATGACGGGACTTCGAGCGGGAGTGTGTGACCGCGTGGTGGCTGAGAAGATGTCAGTATGAAGCGCCGGCATGCAAAGGTGGGTACAGACAGGAAGGTTGCGTTCCCTAAGCAGAGGTAAGTACATGATTCTGATGCAAAAAGTATGTGATCAACGTACCACTTGGTGCCACCCGGTGCGGTTGAAGCTGTGGACAGGTCAGAAGCTGTAAACATGGATATATGATGGACATACGGATGACCGGGTCAAGGTGCTTCTTCGCCTTCAACTCCGCCTCTGCCTTCTCCAGGATCTTCGCCAGCGCACGCGGGTCCCGTACGTTGCTATACTCACGGTCGTCAATAATCGTCTACGTATGATATTTGGGTTATAACGCACCGGTTCTGCTCGAACTGAGCGCGAATGGCGAGTGCACGAGGCCTCCAGAGGTCCCAGCGAATGACCCAGTCGAGTTCGTTCTTGAGCATGCGGCGGTACAGCCCGCGAATATAAGACGTGTGCGCCTGGCTGTACGGGTTCGCCATTGTGGTGGTTACGTTCAAGCCCGTCGCCGCGCGCGCCGAACGCTCCCGTGCGGCGTGGGAACGACCCCGCATGCCCATCAACATTTTTGCAGCTCATGTCATTGGTGCTTTGTTCGAGCCATAATGAGTACCGACACCGTACACTCCAGGCACTCCCAGCACAACGCTACCCGTAAACCGCGTGGGCCACCACTACCTCTCACTCGCCCGCGCCAATCCTCGATGTCGGCTCTAGAAGCATTCGTGAAGAAGAGCGCTTCGCCGGCACCGAGCTCACCTGTGCCACGGCCTGTGGCGACGAATGCAAGAGTCAAAGCTGCTGCACGACTTCACGGTGACATGTATCTGTCATACGTGAACAATGCACTGGCCGTTCGTGGAGAGCCCTATGCGCAACTTCTTGCACGATTTGCGCTGCACGATCTCCCGCCCGATGGGCCTTCTCCGACGGCTGAACTCAAATCTTGGCTGCAGGCGCTCGCTCACGTCGTATCACGACTGGACCAAAGCCACAAGACTCTGGTCGAAGCCATCGTTCGCATGCCATGGCCAGCACTCGATGCTTCATTTGTACGGGCACATTCACAATTTATCGGCATACTCGTCTCCGCTCGACCGGAATACCTCTCGCTGGTCTTGGACACACTCGCACATGGGCTGACATATGCGCCCTTGCCTCCGTCCCTACCGCACTCTCCGCCAGTGACCCGAGGACAAGTCTACGACCGCATTCACGATTTACTCCAACACCTGCTCACGCTGGTCCCTACCCTCCCATCAACACTGCTGCCGCTCCTATCTCGTGCATTCCCCCACAAACGACTACCGCGCGCACATACAGTCGCATATGCGCGAAACCTCTTGAAGGTCGCCAGTTACGCGCCGGAACTGCATGATCGCATCTTAGCGCTCGTCGTGGATCGGGCGCTTCAGATCGACGTCGAGATCCAAGTGGAAATCGAAGAGCTCGAAGAGGCCGCCGCGGATGCCGGCGTAAGCGCCGAGACCGCATTTGAGCTTGATCTCGATCCGTTTGAGGTCGTTGTGGGACAGGAGGGCGGAGAGGAGGACGAGGACGAGAAGGATGATGGAGGACCTGACGGGGATGGGTTTTCGGACCTGAGTAGTGATGTTGAGGGTGAACTTGACCTGGACGACCCACCACCGAAGGGGCAGGATGTTCTCGACGTGCCGCATATACGGGACATGGTTGGCAAACTGGACGCCCTACTGGACGTCTTATTCTCACATATCGACACCCTTGCGCATCCAAGACCGCCGTCACCGACCTCAGCACCGTCTACCCCGATATCACCCACGAAGGGCAAAGGGAAGGAGAGGGAACTAGATCCTGAAGAGACCGAGGAGACACTCCACGCCGCCTTCTTCGCGTTCCTAGCCATCTTTGACCGTTCAATCCTCCGCACCTTCAAGTCCCGCCACACTCAATTCCTCCTCTTCCACCTATCGCAAATCCGACCTCTATTTGCAGAAGAGTTTCTCGGCGCACTCGCGCATACCGCCTTCCTCCCACCGTCCGCCACAAATCCCAATCAGACGGTGCCGAGCGTGACGAGGGCGGCGGCGGCGGGTTATCTGGGCAGCTTCGTCAGTCGAGCGAAGTGCGTCGACGGCGAGGGTGCAAGGAGAGCGGTGAGGATCGTGTGCTACTTCCTTGAAGCACAGTGTGAGGCCGTCGAGAAGAAGACGGGCGCCGGTGCTCCAGCTGCAGTCATCTACGCTGCATGTCAGGCGCTCTTCCTCGTCTTCTGCTTCAGATGGCGCGAGTTGAAGGTTCCCGTGGAGGAGGGTGAAGATGAAACTGGGGAGGGAGAGGGGAAGTGGATGCCCGAGTTGGACGTGATACCGCGCTTGCTGGCCAGCGAGCTCAACCCACTCCAGGTAAGCATGCTTCGTTCTGCTATATTGCTGCATGATCCCTGACCTCCTTGCTCGTCGTAGGTCTGCGCCGCACCTGTAGTCGAGCAATTCGCACACGTATCTCGGGCATCCGGCTTCGCGTACATCTACCCGCTCCTCGCATCGGCTCGCCTTCACCCACTGCCCACCGCAACCCGCGAAAGACTCCTGGGCGAGCTGGGCACATTCTTCCCTTTCGATCCGTACAGGTTGCCGAGGAGCGCAAGATGGGTTGAGGAGGGGTATAGGGAATGGAGCGAGGTCGCTGTTGAGGGCGATGATGACGAAGAGGAGGAGGATGCCGAGGAAGACGATGATGAGAAAGAAGACGATGTCGACCTCGGTGTGAGCTTTGGCGGGATGAGTATCTCGCCAGCTGTTCCAGCCGGGTTTGCAATGAGCGTCTCGGTCGGGTGAAGCACTCAGGTGGTGGAGATTATGTGTATACACATCACTAGCGGAGGGGTTCTATTCTCATTGGACTCTTGTTGTACTTACGTTCTTTCGGGTATCTGTGTATGTTGTTCCATATGTGTTCTGAGTTTTGCTATGCATGTGCTTTGCTTTGAACCTTTGACTTCGCTGAATGCTGTGAGCTTGAAGACACTGGGTATAAATTTGCTCCTATATACAGCACGCAATGTTCTCTACGATCGTCCATTCGATCTCTCAATCTTCAGCTGCTCTCTCAATCGCGCCCCATCCTCCAGCCTCCCCAGCAGCGATCGGTACACCCCTCCATACCCTACCGCGTACGCCCTCCTCCCATTCCTCAACCGTATCCGCGCACTGACCACACATATCATGGTCCCCAGAGTCGATCATACTTCTCACACTATGACTCGCCCCAGCCTCCAATCCTTTCTCACGTACAGCAGCCTCAAACAACCTCACGTTCTCAGCGCCTATCCCGTCACACGCCTCGCACGTCCTGGGTTCGAACGTGCTCCTGCGCAGAGCATCTTCGACGAGCGCGTTGAGCTTCTCCCGGAACTCGATCACCCTGCGGACCGTATCCTGTCCTGCACGTACGCGCCTCCCGTCGTCCAGGGCGAACCCATCGAAGACCTCGCTCAGAGGGACGCGTGCGGCGCGCAGAAGCGCAGTAGGCGCGATGGCGGGAAGACGGGCGCGAGCGGCGATTTCGAGCGCTAAGAGCGGGTGTGCATCACGCGGGAATGCATGCGCGACAACGAAGCTTGTATCGTGCTCCCGTCCGCGGGAAAGATAGGGGTGTGGGCAGTAGAGTGCCGTGTATGCGTCGAGGGATGATGGGTATATGGTGCGGAGATAGCGCGAGAGTTCGGTTAGGAGGCTGTGGGCGCCGTACGCTCTTGCGAGGGCGAGGACGGCACCGATAGTGAAAAGCGAGGAGAGACGCTTGTCTTGCAGGAATCTGTGTGAAGAGCTGCATCAACACCATGGTCACGGATTAGATGGCAAGCCACGTACGATCGATCATATAGTGCTCGCAGGAATAGTACCACATCATCCGGTGCATCTGAGAGGTGCAGCACAGGACACCCCTCGATCGTCTCATCTTGTGGCTCCTCCCTCCGAACTCGCCTCGGAGGCGAACCAGCGGTGAGAACCTCCATCATCATCTCGGCCTTCGACTGCGTCCTGGCCGTATGACCCATCCTGAAGCTGCCTGCACCGTTCGAACTCGCCGCAGATCGAGGGGACGATACCCTCGTCGATGTCTGGGAGGGGAGGCGAACCGGCAACAGCTCGCGGAAAGCGGCGCAGTGCATGCGCAGGACGCCTGCATGCACGCGAAAGCCGGTGCGCCCGCAGAGCAGAACCGCGCTCCCGTCTATGAACCAGAAGTCGGGGTGGCGGTCAATGTCTGGTCCACGATCCGACTCTTCTTCGTGATCTTGATTGTGGATAGCTTGTTCGACATGGAGGGAAGAGTGGGGCACAGATGGAGCGGGAGCGCGGACGGGCACGCTGTCATCGAATGGATCGGGCGTGTCAACGCGTTGGTAAGGTGGTGGCGGGCGAGCCGGGTCTGATACGAGTCGTGGCATGGGCGGGCGAGGCGCATTGAGGCGCGCACTGGGCATCGGAGGCGGCACTGGGAGCATAGGCGTTGTTCCCGTGCTCGATGTTGATGGCATGCGAGAGATGTTCGGGAGAATAAGCGGGCTGGGAGTGTGCGGCGTTTGTGGCGATACTGGTGATGTTGGCGGCATTCCTGTGAAGATCATGGATACTGGGATGCAATAGAGGGAGGGATAAAGGGTAGACTGCAAGCCCTCTTCCAATGTTTATGAGTCGCATGTGGGCCCGGCTATCACCTCGTGTTCTGTGCGTGCTCCAATGTCTCCTTACGCATGTATTCCGCACGACAAAACATGATGTTGTAGACGCAATCGTCACCATGCATACGAGGGATAAACATATGCATCCTGGTGAATTCGCCGATCGGTTGGCGAAAGCAGACTGTTCTTTTTAATTGGTGCAAAAAGATATCGCGCCGGACCGCGAATGTCACGTTACCGCGAATAGTACGCTTTTCACTCTTTTTCACTCGATTCAAGTGTAACTTACAAGCTGGCGGCGCCATAACCAGATAACCGTGCCACAGCCATGTGTTGTATGCTTAGACGAGACTGTAAACGCAGCTCTCAGCACCGGGCTGATGGTCAACGCGTCCAAGTAGCGCGACGACGCAATCGCGCGTGCTTCGCGTGGGCGCGGCCAGCGCTTGATAGCGCAGTCTGCATCAAGCGCCGACGCGAGCGGACTTTCCCTCACACGATCATGACAATGGTCATGGATTGGGATACCCAGACCCAGTTTACGCTTACCCGAATCTACCACTTTGTCACATCCTATCTATGCTTATGAGTAGCCTTGTGGAAGTAGTCGGCCACCGCTCGCCGGATAGTGTGTCTACCTCATGCTTCTCTCCGCGCACATCAAAAGGCAACTTCCGACTGAATGGGCTCGCAAACGCGACCGAGAAGCGCTGATGTGCGCTACCGAGCGCCTACAGTGACTCCGCTGAACTTCTCACCAATATGACAGCGGGTCGATTCGAGATACCACGCCGCTAGGTTCTTTGGTTCGTGCTTGACTGCCGACTACGAGGAGCTTTGCTCTAGTCATATAGTCCCCCACCTTCGTCGCGCGCTGATTGACTACCCCACGCCATGGACCTGCAGGTCGTTGTGAACGCGGTCACATATGTTATTACGCCAGAGGATGCGCCTGTGCCGTGCGTAGACTTATCCGTAGTGCTCGCGTACTCTGACTAATGCCTCGTATCGCAGATTATGGAGGGATATACGCATGATACCTGTCTACGTTGCAGCCGTATCGATGGTCATTGCGGTCCTTTCGTCAATATCTCGCGCCTTGCATAGCACACTTTCGGAGGTCACCCACCCACACCAGCAAAACATTACCCCCAAAAGCCTACGCGCGCATATCCTCTCGCTCGGTGGAATCAGGATATATGCCTTTAGAGTCGCTCGGACAATAAGTATATTCGCCCTACTCTTTCTCTACGCGTACGAGTTCGTGCGCG
Organism: Peniophora sp. CBMAI 1063; assembly: GCA_900536885.1. NCBI lineage: Eukaryota > Fungi > Basidiomycota > Agaricomycetes > Russulales > Peniophoraceae > Peniophora > Peniophora sp. CBMAI 1063. Next base: position 23,464 of record UWZB01000075.1, read on the forward strand.
ACGTCAAGTCGCGCGATCACCCGGGACATATGGCGAAGGACGAGATACTCGGCCTTGTGCTCTTCTTGACCTATGTGCGTACTCAAGCTTCAGAACATGTACAACGCACTCATGCGGCCTCTAGCTTTACGCATCCGGTCTGGCTCTTCTCAACATCGTAGCGGAAGCACCATTAGCTCGGACAGCTGCGCCCCACCTGGTGCTCATCCTGCTCGCGAGCAGCGCAGTGTACGGCTTCCGTGACATATGGCCACTCATGACCTACACACTCCGACCAGTCGATGCGCAGGCAGGCGCACTTCTATGGGTCAAGATTGCTTTACTCGCTGTGGCGGGAATCGTCATCCCGCTCATTGTTCCCCGGCAATATGTCCCTGTGGATCCAGAGGTACCTTGTTCCATATGCTCGCTTATGCAGAAGGCTAAGAGAATCCAAGAACCCATCTGCAGAACCCAATCCGGAGCAGACATGCTCGCTCTTGTCGTTGCTCACGTACAGCTTCTTGGACAAGCCCATATTCACCGTGTACCACAATCCTCAGTTAGCCTCCGAAACACTACCCGAGATTGCAGACTACGATCGCACAGCACACCTCGTGGACCGCAGTTTCAAGCACCTGGACGTCTTCTCGGGTGCTCCACGCCAACATATGTTCTTCGCACTCATGCGCATCTTCAGTCAGTCATCTCATAGAGATGAAGATCGATGGTCATGCTAACTTCGAACAGGGGTGGAATATATAATCCTTTCTTTATTGATGATTGTGCGCGCTTGTACTTCACTCTTTGCGCCTGTGGGCATCAATCGGCTTCTTGCGTAAGAGGCACACTCTCGTCTGCTGTCCGCCATCACTCATGATCGGGATAGATATCTTGAGTCGGGCGGAGAAGGCGCAATGGTGCGGCCATGGGTTTGGTGTCTATTCATGTTTCTGGGTCCCTTTGTGGGCACCGTGACGATGCAGTACTATACTTTCACTACCGTACGTGCCAACGTTGTACGAGATTGTGCAGAACACAACTGACGTCAATGTTTGGCAGACCGGGACGATGGTGCGGGCCGAAGGCATCATCACACAGCTTGTCTTTGAGCATGCCTTGCGCTTGCGCGTGAAGTCGGAGACGGCGAGCACACCCCCACCGTCTGCGACGCAGACCCCGGAGACTGCGTCCATCGTAGAAACAGACTCCGGAACCGTCGTCGGAGAGGGTTCTGAATCCGGGACCTCTCATCAGGGAGAGGCGAGCTCTTCAACCGCCGTTTCCTCGACGTCCCAATCGAGCAACAAAGATTTGGGCAAGGTCAGCGACCAGAAGGACAATGCTGGCAAGGAGAAAGAAAAAGAGAAAGAGAAGGGCGATAACTTTGTCGGCAAGATCAATAACCTGGTCACCACGGACTTGCAAAGCATCGTGAACGGCCGCGACTTCACCATGGCGGTCGTGTTCACCCCAGTAACGATCGGCATATCCCTATACTTCTTGTACCTGGTGTTAGGCTGGAGGTACGTCATGATGTTCGTCTTCACGATGCTCTCAAACAAGTACTCACTAATCGTTAGCGCTTTCGTCGGAATGGGTGTCATGGTCGCATGCTTACCCATACCGGCATACCTTGTGAAGAAGTTGCAGGAGGTACAGAAGACGCTCATGAAGAAGACGGACGCGCGGGTTCAAGCAGCTACTGAGATGATGGGTGTCTTGAGGATGATTAAGATGTTCGGCTGGGAGGGGAAGATTGCAGAGCGCCTCAGCGTGAAGCGCATTGACGAGCTTCGCTGGCTGCGCACTTCGGAGATGATTGACCTCGGTAATGACGGTGTCACTCTGTGAGTGGATATGAGTCGACAGCGTAGTTCTATTCCCGTGTACTGATGCCCGTTCTCTTGCAGCTTTATGCCTGTCTTCCAGATGTTAGCCACCTACGGGACGTTCACGTTGGTGATGGGAGGCCGGCTCACACGTAAGAGGGATTCGATACCGCTATATGTTCCTACTGCTGATGTCGTTGATAGCCTCTATCGTATTCCCGTCGATGTCCGTCTTCATGCTGCTTCGAAATCATATGAGCATGTTCTTCTACTTCGCCTCGCCTATCATCAAAGGTATCTCCACGCCTTTTGCACCCGGACACATACTAATTTCATTGCACCCCTTTTAGCAAAGGTATCTTTGGACCGTGCAACAGAGTTCCTTCGCGAGACGGAGTTACTGGACCGGTATGCGCAGATACGCGACAAACCGACCTCGGACGACCTTCTTCTCGGACAGCCCGCAGATTCCGCAGTCGTTGGCATGTGCGACGCGTCATTCACTTGGGCTGCAGCCTCATCTTCGTCCGATGGCACACAGACCCCCTCGCGACGCACTTTCACTCTGCGTGTGCCGGGAGAGCTCATTCTCGAGCGGGGCAAGATCAACATCATTGTCGGACCGACAGGCAGCGGCAAGACAAGCTTATTGATGGCTTTGCTCGGCGAGATGCACTTCAGTCCACTCGTAGGCGGAGCATGGGTGAATCTTCCGCGCACGCGTGGTATCGCGTACGCCGCCCAAGAGAGTTGGGTTCAAAATGAGACTATCCGCGACAACATCCTCTTTGGCGCTCCCTATGAGGAAGTTCGCTACAAAAAAGGTGCGTGCACTGTGATCTTCACCGACACTTGAGGCTGACCCGACTTCCAGTCATACATCAATGTGGATTGAAGCGCGATCTGTCCCTCTTCGAGGCTGGCGACAATACCGAGGTCGGCGAGAAGGGTCTAACTCTCAGTGGTGGCCAGAAGGCGAGAGTAACGCTTGCCCGCGCTATCTACTCGTTTGCGGATGTGCTCCTACTGGACGACGTGCTGGCGGCCTTAGATGTACACACCGCTAAGTGGATCGTCGACAAGTGCTTTAAGGGCGATCTCGTCCGTGGTAGAACGGTGCTGCTAGTGGTACGTGATGTGCTATCTATGTATCTGCACCCGGCATATGCTGATACTGTTCATAGACACACAACGTCGCCCTCGCTGGTACCATCGCCGATTACGTGGTTTCCCTTGGAAGTGATGGCGCCATCGCCGCCAGAGGATCGTACAAGGAGGTCCTTGCTAAGGACAAGGAGCTGGCTGATGAGGTCGCCCAAGAAACAGAGATCCTCGCGAAGGTCGACGAGGAAATCGAAGAGCCTGAGGATTTGGACGACCCCGCGACTGCCAAGACCGACGGAAAGTTGATCGTGAAGGAAGAAGTCGCGGAAGGTCATGTCTCCCTGCACGCTCGTGAGTCTCAGACATTGTCTATGTTACGTTGCACATCCTCACAACTGCATACAGTGAACCTCTTCTGGGCGGCTCTGGGCGGCAAGCACCCTGTACTATTTTGGCTCTCTTTCTTCGTTTTCATCTTCGGATATCACATCCTTGCGAGCTCCCAGGTAAGTACTTGTGCGTATATGTACCGGATATCTTACTTACATGCAACTAGTCATTTTGGCTAGGTCGCTGGGCAGACGCATATTCACGCCCGGGAGAGGTCGATGTCATCTAGTGAGGGAATCGTCCCCTCCGCACGTTTCACCGCTGATATCGCATGTCCGCACAGCTACATGGCCAACTTCGTCCTACTTGTTGCATGCACCACAGTTTCGTACCTCATCTACAGCGCCACCTACGTATTTGGGATCCTTCGAGCAGCGAAGAAGATTCACGCCCTCCTCATCGACTCCATCCTTGGCACAACACTGCGATGGCTGGACCAAACACCAGTGTCAAGGGTGATCACCCGCTGTACGAAGGACATCAAAGCGATTGATGGACAGTTTGCGGGAGAATTCCGCTGGCTCAGTGCGTTGGTTTCCCATATGGCCTGTGCGTCAGTGTACTGATTGGACGTAGTGAGCGTCACCGCGCAATTGATCACCCAGCTCGTCGCCATCGCGCTCATCACTCCCGCCGTAGTCTTCCCTGGCATCGCGGTCTTCTGCGTCGGCGCTTGGTTTGGTAACATCTACATGAAGGCACAATTACCGGTGAAGCGCGAGATGAGCAACAAGAAGGCGCCTGTGCTCGGTCACTTTGGCGCTGCTATGACTGGTCTTAGTGAGTCTCATTATGTCCGTTCGAGAATCTTGTGTTGATCAACGGTATAGCATCCATTCGGGCATACGGCGCGGAAGCCGCATTCCGCAAAGAGTCGTACAAGCGCATCGAGAACTATACGCGTTCGGGTAGGATGTACTACAACCTGAATCGTTGGATCAGCACCCGAAGCGACGCGCTCGCCGCCCTCTTCCCGTCTGGTCTCGGGGTCTACATGGTTTATGGGCCAGGTGCCGCAGCCATCGGTGCATCCAATGTCGGGTTCTCGCTCGCCATGGCTGGTGAGTAGTAACGAATATTCATCGGACATGTTACTCATATGCCTTCAGCTGCATTCAGTAACATGATACTGTACGTGCACTCTCAGCGCGAGATCTCAAGATCTCATGAATTGCTATACTGACAAGTAGTGTAGGTGGTGGGTCAGAGTGTTCAACGACTTCGAAGTCGAGGGCAATAGTCTCGAGCGCATTCAGGCATACCTCGAGATCGAGCAGGAGCCGAAGCCCGTGAAGGAGAAGGTGCCGCCGGCATCATGGCCAACTAGCGGTGAACTGCGTGTTGAAGGACTCTCTGCGCGTTACTCCCCGGAAGGTCCCAAAGTCCTTCATGACATATCGTTCACCGTACAGTCCGGAGAGCGTGTCGGCATCGTCGGTCGCACCGGCAGTGGAAAGAGCTCTCTCACACTTTCGCTCTTGCGCTGCATCTATACCGACGGCGACGTCTACTACGATGGCGTCAACACGGCAAACCTTAACCTCGACGTCTTGCGGACCAACGTCACCATCATTCCTCAAGTCCCCGAGCTGTTGAGCGGGACGCTGCGCGAGAACCTGGATCCGTTCAGCGAGCATGACGACGCAGTGCTCAACTCGGCGTTGCGCGCATCAGGTCTATTCTCTCTACAGAGTGAGACGGACGAAGGCCGCATCACGCTCGACTCGCAGATCTCGAGCGGTGGCGGCAATCTCAGCGTCGGTCAACGTCAGATCCTTGCGCTTGCCCGCGCACTTGTGCGTGGTAGCAAGCTGCTCATCTTGGACGAAGCGACGTCCTCGATCGACTACGAGACGGATACCATCATACAGTCCTCACTTCGCAACGAGCTCGGCGGCGACGTGACGCTTCTCACCGTCGCCCACCGTCTGCAGACGATCATGGACGCTGACAAGATTGTATGTTCGCTCTGCTCTTGATCTCGATGTTTGCTGATGCCTCCCTCAGATGGTTCTTGACGCTGGTCGAATCGTCGAGTACGACAGCCCTAAGGTCCTCCTGAAGAAAGAGGGCGGGTTCCTGAAGTCGCTCGTGGACGAGAGTGGTGACAAAGATGCGCTGTACGCGATGGCGGGTGGGGTCGTCGATGCAAATTAGGCTCTCAGACGCTTTTCTTCCTCAAGTTCTTTGTGCTCCAGTTAGCTCTGCTTCCAATGTCCGTAGATTCGCCCGAGGTATAGCTCCAAGGGTCATTCGTATAGGATAGTAACGGTGGCCATGAGATGATGGTGGCGTGAAGACGAGAGCCAAGCATCGAGATGTTGATATTCAATGACATAACACGGATTTGTGGCCACACACGTGGCAATCCTGCGTTGTGCGCATCGACAAGCTTACCTGTAACCACTCTGTGGACGTAAAGGCCACAGGCGCTGTGGTTAACGATCTTCGTCTGATCGAGTATAAACTTGAGATCGCACCTCTCTCCTTCGATTGCTATACCTTTACGAAGTCGACATCGCTTTTCAAAAACCTCTTCATGCTGAAAATCCTCGATATCAGCACTCTGTCAGTCTCAACGCCGCCGCTACTCTGCCAATTCTCCTCGCGGAGACCAACGTATTCCGAAAGCCAGCCATCCGGCTCACCTTCGAGCGCTACTCGAATTTGGAGCTTCGTAGCAAGGCATCTGATCACCGGTCGCCGGCTCCTTCGACGTGCCACGTCCCTCGAGATGGATACAAGTACATTCATTTCAGTTGCATAAGACACAAAACAATCATCGGTTCGTTCGTTACTCCATATCCCCTTCGCCATACTGAGGCATGCAGCGATATTCCAAGCGCCGCATCTATCCCCAACATCTACGCCTTCGCCTTCTTCGGCTTTGGCCCATAGTATTGATAACCGTCCCGCTGCAACCTCGCCCTTACCCGCACCTCCCCATAATCCCTCAACCACTTCTTCACTGTCCTGCAACCGGCCTCCTGGATATGGCGCAGAAGAGCGTCTCCGCGCGAGAGCGTCATCGAGCAATACTTGCAGGTCTCGGCGAGGGAGTTAAGGTGGACCTCCTGCGCGTGGCGATTGCGCTGTGTATTGTCATCGAACGTCATCCCGCATGGCGCGGACACGGTGATACTGCCATCTTCATGGACCGTCGACGGCACGAAGCTGCACTCGTGGGAGTTGGCATTATCGCCGAACGCCATCTTGTCCATCGAGATCGAGCTGATCACGGTCCACCTCTTCTCCTCCTCCGCATTCTTCCACCTTCCCGTGCGCTTGCTTCCCGTGCACTTGCTTCCCGTGCGCTTGCGCCGTGGCGCGTTGGCTGAGCGGGAAGTGGCATGTGTGTGCGACGGTACGATCGTCGGGGCGGTCACGACCTGCGCTGCTCTGTAGCGCGCCGACGTGGTTCCGCCGACGTCGTCCGACTGGGCACCTCCCGCGAGGGCGGCGCCGGTTGATACTACGTTAGTTGCGCTCAGGTCTGCGCTGCGAGCGACAGCCTGAGGCGTGCGGTAAGGAGCAAAGCGCCCACCGCTGTTTGTGTTGTGCGAAGTCAGCGGGTGAGCTGGGTGGATCACGTCAGCTCGTGTTACTTGACACTTTGCTGTAGGGTGGACGGACCTGACGTAGAGCGCCTCAAGGCTGCCAAACTCGCCTCATACCGGTGCATCAATACGTTCGCGGCCTCCTCCACAATTTGTTGTACAGCCGGGTCATGATAATGCATCGCACCCCGATTCATTTCCACCGACCGTTCGAAGGTGTGAACAGTAAATGACGGCGTAACCGGGTTCAAGGATGGGGAGTGGCCATTGGTGTTCAACGTCAATGACGGTGCCGAGGGCGGTGCGCGCGTGATGGGAGATTGGGCCGCATCGGACAAAGTGGAGGGAGTCGGGGCAGCGAAGGTATGCGTGGTCCCCTCGTCGTTGGAGATGCTCCCGCCACTGGCGTCGTTGACGGTGTGGTTCCCGCTAGGTGGTGCGGCAACAGCTCCAGGAAAGGGCGAGGAGATTATGAATGCCAGCATGTCGTCGATACTAGCCTGCTCCGGGTATCCAGCCTGTTCCGGGGCCTGCAAGGCAGAGAACTATCGCATGTGGTCAGGTTGGGAAAGAAGATTTGTGAGTGGCGCGGCAAACGCACCTGCCCCATTCCTCCATATTCCGTGCCACCGGGATTCATGTCATCCATCGTGGAGTGGAGAGGCTATTGTACTTGTCAGTAGAGACCACAGACTTGTACGATGAACCACATACCGCATAATGAGACGTGTGGGCGAGCGGATATACCCGAGACCTGATTCCAGCACGCTGCATCGCAAGATCGAAAGCACAGGTAGCTCAGGAAGCACTCGCGTGTTGTAGCGAGCAAGGATATGTAGTAAGGATGCGCCCTTCAGAAGGGACGCAATGGAGGGAAGAGGTAGGTTGCCGCACACCAACGTTCGGCCGCGGTCTGATATAGAGGAAAACGCGGTCACGTGCGATGAACGTTGCCACAAAGAGCCGCTGTGGTTTTCGCACGGGAGCCCATCAAGCACGCGTTCATCCTCAGCCTGCTTGATTTCCCCTAATTTTACTCATGCATGGTTGCGCGAGCTGGAGGTCTTATCGTCATCCCTATTTCTAGGGCGACATGGTAATGGATCTTGCACTCTACCAATCGGCTAGGATACGCTCCAAGCCTGAGGCCGCGAACGGCGTTCGTACCACTGTATGATCTTACTAGCCTCTTATCCTATACTAAAAAATACTTTTCATGTATGCTGCGAGCAATATTTGGACGTTCAAAGAGAGCAGGATCGCGCAAGCACGGGTGGCGACGGGGGACAGAATGGCGTCGAGCGATAATACAGTACACTGCTACGATGAAGGCATAAAATACTCAGACCCCTAGTCCAAATAGGCTCACGACGGCCATAGGCGGCGTTTTTGTCTGACCGCAGAACGCGAATTGGTACTTAGATGGATGCCAGCAGACGGTTGGCGAATGTGCTAGGGTTGGCACACGGTGAAGCAATGCGCCAGTTTCTGTTGCGCACTGACGAGGTATAAGTACGCTTTTCCAAGATCGTCGGGATGGCGTACTCACAATGTCGATGAATGACCCTTGACTTGCAATGGCGATGAACTCGCCATCGAATGAGAAGCTGACGCAGGTCACCGAGTGGCTGCGAATCTAGTAAGCTCAGAAGCACTATGCCAGACTGACGGGTACGTACTCGCAGGACGCAATCGTCCTTGTGCATATCCACTCGGACGTATCGAAGAAGTTCACAATGGAGTCGTTGCCGCCGGAGACCAAATAATGCCCTCTTGGATCCAAAGCTGCAGCGCTACAGCCAGAAACATGCGCCGCAGCGTTCTCTAAAGCCTATTACAGCGAGTGTCAGCGTCGAGTATGACCGTGACCACACTATAACACACCTTCAGGGCCGGGAAGTCGTAGACGCGAATGGTATGTTGATTGTTGTGCGTCAAGATGATGCCGTCTCCCGCGTGATTGAAGATGGCTGTTGAGCCAAACAAATTGGAGGGCTGCTTCTGCAGGGTCCGTTGGATGCATGACCGAAGAGCAAGTAGCCTATAACATACCCCTTCATCAAAGTAGGGAGCCCATGCCTCCTTCCCGTCGTCATTCTTCCGGAGGCCAAAGATGTAGACGGTGTTGTTGGTACCCACTACGAGTAGCACGCGACCGTCGGGGGAATAACTTGTTCTTGCCGGGGCGAACTTCAGAGACAGCGTCTGGGTTGGCCGCGTTTCTGTTGTCTTTCAGTGCTCGTTCAGAGTGCAGTGCATGAAAAGAAACGTACGCCGCGCATCCCAAAAGACTATACGCCGATCCCTTCCAGAGGCAGTACAAAGCAATTCGGGGTGCGTGGGATTCCACGAGCAGTAGTCAATCTCCTCTGTATGTCCACCCGATAATATTTGATTCTGTCGTGAGTCCATCTGGTATGCTTCTCGTCAGCACATCTCAGCTATACGTGTGACGCAAAGCCGACGTACGCTCTTCTCCGGCTGCCATATTCGCACAAGCTTGTCTACGCCCACAGCAGCTAGCTTCTTCCCATCGCACGACCAGTCTACATGCGTCATCCCGTTCGCGTTGGTGATCCTCATGTCGCGAGGTCGGAAGAGTGCAAAGTTCGGTGCCTGAGCAGGTTCGCCACAAGTTCGACGTTGGTAACTTGTTCCTCGCGAGGATATTTATTCAGCGTACATGAAGGCCGCGTGATGCGAAGGTCGTGTGAGGCGGCGGTGAGGGCGGGCGCTCGACCTCGGGGAGCTCATCTTCTACTGGACCGTTCGCCATTGTTGGAGGTATGAGAACAAGGACGCGAGACGCGTCGCGTCGCGTTCAGAGCTTATCGGCATCTTCCGTGCTTCCGATCAAACATGCGTATTCACACTTATGACAACGTTAGCGAGTAGCGACGGTATTACAGGAATACTGTATGTATATAGACAAGTCTCAAAAACTCTAGCGCAAGCGATTTACTTGCTAATCATAGCATACAACGCGTCCTTGTCGCCACTCTCATCAACGAGTGACTTGAAGAAGCCGCCTTCCTTCTTCACCAGCACCCTTGGGCTATCGAACTCCACAATGCGACCGGCATCAAGCACCATCTGCAGAGTAACATGAGCGCACATCGAGACCGAAGATGAAAAGAACATACAATTTTGTCGGCATCCATAATGGTCTGCAGGCGGTGAGCAACCGTGAGCAGTGTCACGTCGCCACCGAGCTCGTTGCGGAGCGAAGACTGAATGATGGTGTCCGTCTCGTAGTCAATTGACGACGTCGCCTCGTCCAAGATCAGTAGCTTGCTACCGCGCACAAGAGCGCGGGCAAGCGCTAGGATCTGGCGTTGACCGACACTCAAGTTACCGCCGCCGCTCGAGATCTGCGAGTCGAGCGTGATGCGGCCATCATCGGTCTCGCTCTGCAGCGAGAACAAACCCGAGGCGCGGAGAGCGGAGTTGAGCACCGCATCATCGTGCTCCCCGAACGGGTCCAGGTTCTCGCGCAACGTGCCACTCAACAGCTCCGGCACTTGAGGGATGATCGTGACATTCGTGCGAAGTACGTCGAGGTTGAGGTTCGCGGTGTTGACGCCGTCGTAGTAGACATCGCCCTCGGTGAAGATACACCGCAGTAGCGAGAGTGTCAAAGAACTCTTCCCGCTACCTGTACGTCCGACAATGCCCACACGTTCGCCAGACTTGACGTGGAAGGAGATCTCATGGAGAACCTTGGGACCGTCTGGAGAGTACCGCGCAGATAGACCCTCGACACGCAGATCGCCACTCGTCGGCCATGCAGCCGCGGGCTTCTTCTCTTCAACAGGCTTCGGCTCCTGTTCGATGACCATATATCCTTGCAGACGCTCGAGGCTGTTGCCCTTGACCTCGAAGTCGTTGTAAATCCGCACCCACCACAGGATCATGCTGCTGAAACCAACTATAGATACTGTTAGTACTCCGTCAGAAGCCGGGGACAACGTCACGCACCGGCCATAGTCAAAGAGAAGCCGACGTTGGATGGCAAGGCACTGCCGTTGGATGGACCGTAGACGAGGTAAGCACCAAGGGCCGCCGAGAAGAGGCCACCGACGACGTCGATGCGAGTACTGATCCAGCGGTTCAGATTGTAGAATGTGCGACCAGCACGCGTGTAGTCATCGATGCGCCTGTACGACTCCAAGCGGAAAGCGTGCTGGGCACCATAAGCGCGGATGGATGCTACGGAGGCATGAGCGACGATCAAGACATCTGGGGAGCAGTAGACATACTGATACCGGCGATGGCGGCACCGAAGTGGCCGAGTACGGGCGCGCGCTTGTTCGACATCTCACGCTTGACAGAAAGCTGTGCAGCCATGTACACATTGCCGAACCAACGGCCGATAACGAAGACGAGAAGGCCGGGAACGAGGAAGGTGGGGGTGACGATGACGACGGCGATGAGTTTGATGATCATGGTCGCCGAGACCTGAACGAGCCACTTGAACTCGGTAGCGAAAGGACCGTCGACAGCATGAATGTCCTTAGTTGCCCGTGTGATGATGCGCGAGGTAGGCGTCGAGTCAAGGAAGCGTAGTGTCGTACCGAGGATGGCGTCCATAAGCTGCGCGTGAATCTTCCTGGCAGCACGAATGACGCCGAGAGTGTACACCCAAATGCCGGTGAGGAACGAGACGGAGGACCCCAGGACGAATAGGCAAAAGACGCCAAGATAGCTGGATCGTGGTCAGCCTCCGCCATGAACGGCTATTCTGGGGCAGACTTACAAGACCGCGCTAACATGCGTGCCAGAACCAGCGTTGTTGTACGCATCCGCCCAGCGACCCATCCAGTATGTTTGAGTGTTTACGAAGACATCGCTCATGGTGACACCGCCGAGGAAGGCTATCCAGAACAGTGTCCCGTGGTTCCCACCAAGTGCGGAGAAGAATATGCTCACTACAGCCAAGTCAGGACCAACAAGTCCATTGCGTATAGGCGCACTCACGAGCTTTGAAAGAGACGTGTCCCTCGGCGACCTCTTCCTCGACGATGAGTTTACCATCTGACTTGCGAATTACGGTGTCGAGATCGTCATCGGCCTCGTCGATCTCCTCTTCTGCCTTCTCGAGAGCCTGTGCGTCCTCCTTCGCTTCTTTTGCAAGATCCTTGTCCTTGGCGAGCACGTCGGAGTATGAACCGCGAGCCGCGATGACACCGTCGCTATGGAACGCAACGACGTAGTCTGAGATAGGGCCGGCGAGAGCAACATTATGCGTCTGTGAGGTCGTATGTGCGAGAGTACTTTCAGGATGAAGACAGAGGAACATACGACAAGGATGACCGTACGACCGCGCACGAGCTCGCCCTTCAAGCACTTCTCAACGATCCACTTCGCAGTGTGCACGTCAAGGGCGGCAAGAACGTCGTCAAGCAACAAGACCTCCGCAGATGAGTAGATGGCGCGGGCAAGAGTGATCCGGGCTTTCTGGCCACCGCTCAAAGTCAAGCCCTTTTCGCCGACCTCGGTCTTGTCGCCGGCGTCGAACAAGGACAAGTCGCGCTTGAGACCGCACTGGTAGATCACTGAAGGAAGAGCTCTTCAACAATCAATCGAAAGGGTAGAGTAACGGCGAGCGTACCCTTCTTGTAGCGATCCGCGTTGTAAGGCGCGCCGAACAGGATGTTGTCGCGGATAGTCTCGTTCTGCACCCAGCTCTCTTGCGCGGCATAGGCGATCCCACCCTCTCGTGGAAGGTTGACCCAAGCCTCTGGCGTAAGCGGCTTGAAGTGCATCTCTCCGAGAAGCGCCATGAGCAAGCTCGTCTTTCCAGACCCAGTGGGACCGACGATGAGGTTGACAGCACCGCGCTTGAACTCGAGTTTGTCGGGGACGCGCAGAGTGAAGGTCCGGCGAGAAGGTGTGAGTGATCCGTCGGTCGAAGTTGCGGACCAGGTGAAGGACGCGTCGTTGATGCCGATGGTCAGCTTGTCGTCGGGAGCACCAGTCGTCTCGGTTGGATCTTGCATAACGTCCTCGTGATTGAGCTGCTCCGTGTAGTGGTCCAATAGCTCGGTCTTCTGCAAGAACTCGGTGACACGGTCCAGCGAGACCTTGGCTACGAGATTATGAGCTTATGTATGATTGAGAAACATGATATCGCTGCGTACCTTGGATGAGAGGGGATATGAAGAAAAACGTCATCTGCAAGTTGTCGCGAAGTATATCAAAGACAGCGATGGACGAGAAGACGATCGAGGCGGTGAGGTCCTTCTTCATGACCAGTGTGTACACCGCATATGTCGCCACCATCTGGAACAAGGGAATGACGCTGGCGCAGAGGTAAGAACAGCTCGGAATCCTGAGGCCAAGGAGAACGCACTGGTTCAGAATGTCCGTCGCGAGCGTTGCAAGCTCGCGCGACTTGATCCACTTCAATTCCTCGTCTCGCTTGAGGGCAAGCCTATCCGCGATCTTCTGCTCCCAACCGAAGAGCTTGATCATGCGCAAAACGCCAAGCATCTCCGTCACTGTCTGCACACGCGCATCCGTCTTTTTCATCGCGGTCTCTTGGATAGACTGGATCAGCTTTGCCACCCAACCGGGAAGAGGCAAGCAGGCGATCATCACGGCTACACCGACGAAGGCGCTGCAACTAGGTAAGTACTTGACCCCGCGAAGGAGCCGGCTGTACTGACCTCCAGCCGAGAACCAGGTACAAGAAGTAGACCGATGCAGCGATAGAGACCGGAGTGAAGACGACTGGGCGATTGTCAGTACGGATGCCTATACGGAGCATAGGAATAAACGTACAAAGCAGAGCCAAATCGCGACCATCGACGATGTTGTCAAGATCCACTGCGACAAGGTTGTTGATCTTCCCTACCAGGTTGTCGCCCTTCTCCTCGTCCGCGGCTGCCGCCTTGGACTCCTTGTCACTAGAACCCGAGCTCTCGGCAACGGTAGTGCTGCTCGCCTCGCCGATGTGGCTCACGTCTTCGCCGACAACGGTATCAGCGTCACCGGCAAGTGATGCGGTGTCAGGCGTGGGAGCGGCGGAGGGCGCGGGGGTGGAGCCGGAGACCTCGGCCTTCATGCGGATCCGAAGAGAGTGCTCGAAGATGAGCTGGGTGATCATGCCCTCGATGCGCACAAGGGTCGCTGTCTACGGAGGTATGTTTAGCTAGGTTGTCAACACACGAAAGGAGAGAACGTACGGTGATCCAGGTGTACAGCTGCATGAGAATCGTAGAGACGGCAGGACCGAAGAACATGAGCGAGATCCACACCCATGGACGCACAGTGGCTCCTTCACCGCCAGTCTCGATGTAGCTATGGACGGTCAGCGTGTTACCAGGGCGCTTAAAGATGGGGACGTACGCAAGCAAACGGTTGATACCAACAGGAGCGAAAAAGACGGCGCCGGCACGCACAATCATGATGACCGTCAGCATTGTATATTCCCAAGCTTGCAAGGAGGTCGTCAGAAATCATCTTCAAGCACCGAAGTCAGGGAGAGAACATACAGAACACTCTTAACAGAGCCCAGAACATATGGCTTTTTGGCGCCCCCGAGAACGGGTCCAGATGCTTGAAGCTACGCTTTACCAGGTGAGCTGTGCGATCGTAGTCTGCGATAGCCGGTAACAGGTCGAAGCCGAGATGAGGTAGACGGTACGCCAAGAAGATGTGCTTGTCGAGGAAGGAGAAGGTGATGAGAGAGAGAATGGACGCGGTCTGCTCCGGGTTGGGTTCGGGAGAGGGGTTCTACAATGCCTCGGTTAGCATACATTGTGAAGAAGAGGCTGTTGAGGGTACCTCGGGATCCAGAGGGATGTATGCGCGAGGGACGGTCAAAGGAATGAGGACGCCGGCAAATGTGACCAGTGCGACTTTGATCCAAAGCAGAACGCCCTCCTGGCGGTCGGCAGGTAACAGAGTGTAGGTCATGAGCGGCCATAGGTCTCTGTAGGCATACACCGCGAATGATGCAAGTAGAATGAGTACCAGATGAGGTGATGCCGTGCGCGCCAACGGCGCTCGGACGGCGACGGTGAGGAGTGCCAGACCGGACGCGTAGAGCTGTGGAAAGTTATATCTCAGCTTGACGCCCGACGACCCATTCAACTATAGACATACATAGGTAACGCCCAGAAGCAGGTTCAAGAGTTCCTGGCGCCGCACCGCGTCGACGACATAGAGTGATAGGAGCGCGAAGGTTGTAACAGCGCGAGCGAGTTTGAACAGGTAGATGGTGATCCCTCCATGTTGGTGCACAAACCCGCGGACGCCGACTGTAGCCGTACGTTCTTCGTCACGTCGCGCCCTTCGGATGGCGGTGATGGCCGCAGTGACAAGAGAGACTACTGCCGACAGCGCCGCGACATATGCTGGCACGAGACGTGCATCCCGCCATAACCTGAATACGCGTTCAGAACACAACGCGTCTGTTCGAAAATGACTATACGCACGGCACCGGAGCATCGTAGTCAAATGTGAGCGCGGACGCGACCGAGCTCAACACAACCTGGTAGTCCATCGTACCCTACCCTGCACACGAGCAAGTGCGAGCACTGATAGGTGATTTGGAGGACGGAGACTCATCCGTTCAAGTTTATATCACAGTGCGCTTCGGTCCCGGAGCCACTTTCTTGATGGCCGCAGGTACCGGAGCCGGAACCTGCAAGAGTCAACTTGCGAACCATGCGGTTCGAGGAGATTAGGCCCAGGTCCCATCATAGTCAATGTCGTTCACGGTGATGCTTGTGGGCCGAAGTGGACACATGAGGAACAACGCCGAAGAGCATGTTGCTATCTATGGGGCGAATTTCTGAATACAATGCTACATGCTATAGCTACTTTGAGTGTGCACAGGACAGAGAGACCACTGGCCAGGCGGCCGACAAGCGTCATCGGCGCGATGGATGGCGCTTCGCCTCGGAGAGTACTCCCCGACAGTATAGTTATGCTTGACTCGACATATACCGTGTCATGCATGTATTCAGACTACTCAGAGCCATGGGAAGTACATTCTAGAAGTAGTACGTATGGTCTTCATGTAGTGCATCGCTGTCCCCTCATCTAGCAACCATCGCGTACAGAGCCTCTCTATCGCTACTCTCGTCAACAAGTGACTTGAAAAATCCGTCATTATTCTCAAGCAAACGCTGAGGATGGTCAAATTCAACGATGCGCCCAGCATCAAGAACCATCTGATGAACTCATGAGCGCTATGGGCAAGGAGACAGACTAATACAAGGACTCACGATCTTGTCCGCGTCCATGATGGTCTGTAGGCGATGGGCGACAGTGAGCAGCGTCACGTCGCCACCGAGCTCGTTGCGAAGGGAGGATTGAATGATCGCATCCGTCTCATAGTCAATCGAGGACGTTGCCTCATCCAGGATAAGGAGCTTGCTTCCCCGAACGAGCGCGCGTGCAAGCGCCAGGATCTGGCGCTGACCAACGCTCAGATTGCCACCACCGCTCGAGATCTGTGAGTCGAGTGTGATGCGATCCTTGTCCGTCTCGCTTTGCAGCGAGAATAGACCCGATGCGCGTAGAGCGGAGTTGAGCTCCGCATCATCGTGCTCCCCAAACGGATCCAGGTTCTCACGCAGTGTGCCACTCAGCAGCTCGGGAACTTGAGGGATGATCGTAATGCTCGTCCGAAGCACGTCGAGGTTGAGGTTCGCGGTATTGACGCCGTCATAGTACACGTCGCCTTCAGTGAATATGCACCGAAGCAGCGAAAGAGTTAAGGAGCTCTTCCCGCTCCCGGTACGACCGACGATGCCGACGCGCTCGCCAGACTTGACGCGGAACGACAGCTCATGAAGAGCCTTGGGCCCATCCGGGGAGTAGCGCGCAGAGAGATGCTCAACACGCAGGTCGCCACTCGTCGGCCATGCAGCCGCGGGAGTCAGCTCATGCACCGGTTTCGGCTCCTGCTCGATGATCATGTAGCCTTGCAGGCGTTCGAGGCTGTTTCCCTTGACCTCGAAGCTATTGTAGATCCGCACCCAGGATAGAATCATGCTACTGAAGCCAACTACAAATGCGACGTCAATCATCAATCGAAAGCATGATAAGAGTCGCACACACCTGCCATGGCCAAAGAGAAGCCGACGTTAGACGGAAGAGCTTGGCCGCTGCTTGGCCCGTAGATAAGGTATGTACCAAGAGCAGCTGAGAAGAGCCCTCCCAGGACGTCGATGCGAGTACTGACCCAGCGATTGAGGTTGTAGAATATGCGAGCGGCGCGTGTGTAATCGTCGATACGCTTGTACGACTCAAGCCGGAAAGCTTCCTGAGCACCGTACGCACGAATCGATGCTATGCATACTGTCAGAATCCATATCTTCCGCATGTGGACATGTGTACGTACTGATACCGGCGATGGCGGCACCGAAGTGGCCAAGTACAGGCGCGCGCTTATTGGACATCTCACGCTTAACGGAGAGCTGCGCGCGCATGTATACGTTGCCAAACCAGCGTCCGGCGATGAAGACAAGAGTACCGGGTACGATAAAGACAGGGGTAAAGATGACGATGGCCAGGAGCTTGATTATCATGGTCGCGGAGACTTGAACAAGGTGTTTGAACCCATTGGCAAAAGGTCCATCGACGGCATAGATATCTCTTGTTGCGCGCGTAACAATTCTGGACGTTGGTGTCGAATCTAACCATCTGAGAGTGGTTCCAAGGACAGCATCCATGAGTTGCGCATGGATCTGCCGCGCTGCGCGGATGACACCTGAGACGTACACCCACACTCCCGTGAAGAAGACGACGCAGGAGCCCAGGACCATCGCGCAGTAGGTGCAGATATAGCTATGAGAGGTCAGCGTCGCCATGACGGTCGGTGTACTATCAGGCTCACAAGATAGAGTCCACTTGAATGCCCGAAGCTACGTCTCTGTATGCATCAGCCCAGCGCCCCATCCACCAAGTCTGAGTATTGGCGAATACGTCGCTCATAACTATGCCACCGAGGAATGCAAGCCAAAAGAGCATGCCGTGCTTTCCGCTAAGCGCCGAGAAGAAGATGCTTACTGCAAGCCAATCAGTAAGAAGATCAGGACCACAGTGCGCCTGTTCACTCACGGGCTTTGTTAGATACATGACCTTCCACGATCTCCTCCTCAACGACTAGTTTGCCATCATACTTCGTGACTGTGGCGCGTGCATCCTTATCATCGCCGTCGTCGACCTCCTCGTCTACCTTCTCAAGCGCCCGTGCATCTTGCTTCGCCTCCTCTGATAGTGACTTGTCTTTTGCAAGCACTTCAGCGTAAGGCCAGCGAGTAGCGATGGTCCCGTCTGTCTGTAAGGCGACGACATATTCCGAGATAGGACCAGCAAGTGCAACGTTATGTGTCTGCAACTAGCGTCAGCCTCGAAGCCCGATACAGATGGCGATCAATCGCTCACAACAAGAATCACGGTGCGACCGCGTACAAGATCGCCCTTGAGACACTTATCGACTATCCATTTGGCAGTATGCACATCAAGCGCAGCGAGCACGTCGTCCAAGAGAACCGTCTCTGCAGGGGAGTAGATGGCACGAGCGAGGGTGATGCGCGCCTTCTGTCCTCCACTCAGCGTGAGACCTTTCTCGCCTACTTCGGTCCGATCGCCGGCGTCGAAGAGCGACAGGTCGCGCTTGAGAGCGCACTGATAGATCACTGAAGGTACGGATATTCAGCAAATGCTCGAGGCTATACGTTGCGGAATGACATACCCTGCTTGTAACGATCCTCATCGTATGGCGCCCCGAACAAGATATTGTCCCTGATAGTCTCGTTCTGCACCCAGCTCTCCTGCGCTGCGTAAGCGACACCCCTTTCTCGTGGTAGATTAACCCATGCCCCGGGTACAAGTGTTTCGAAGTGCATCTCCCCCAGTAAAGCCATAAGCAGACTCGTCTTTCCAGAACCAGTAGGGCCGACGATAAGATTGATGGCGCCGCGTTTGAACTCGAGTCTGCCGGGGATGCAGAGTGTGAACGTGCGTTGAGAGGGTACTCTTGTAGCCTCGGACTTCGATGCCGACCAAGTGAATGATGCATCGTTCGCGCCGAGGACATGAGGGTCTTCCGGCGCGCCTCTCATCATGGTCTCATTCAGGGCGACACCGTCCGCTTGTGCAGCGTAGAGATCCAACAACTCCGTCTTCTGCAGGAACTCGGTGACTCGATCAAGTGATACCTTCGCTATGGCCAACATCAGCATCTGATATGGATGGCGAGCAGCTCCGATAGCTACATACCTTGAATCATAGGAGAGACGTATTGAAAGAATGTCTCCACACCCTCGCGGAGAAGCTCGAAAACAGAGATAGATGAGAAAACAATCGACGCCGTGAGCTGTTTCTTCATGACGAGGGTGTACACGGCGTACGTCGCCACCATCTGAAATAGCGGGATGATGCTGAGATCGAACGGATCAGCAAAGTAGGATGCAAAGAAGAATCAATAGGAGACTGACTGGTTGAAGATGTCCATAGCCAACGTCGCAAGCTCGCGAGCTTTGATCCACCTCAGCTCCTCGTCCCGCTTCACCGCGAGCCTATCCGCTATCTTCTGCTCCCATCCGAAGAGTTTTATCATGCGAAGCACGCCGAGCATCTCCGTCACCGTTTGCACTCGCGCATCCGTCTTCTTCATTGCGGTCTCTTGTATGTCTTGTATCAGCTTGGCCACCCATCCCGGGAGCGGCAGGCAAGCGATCATCACAGCAACACCGACGAAGGCACTGAGGCACGGTTCAGTATATGACGCTCACGAGTAAAACTAGATCGAGAGTGTGGCATACCTCCATCCGAGAACAAGGTATAGAAAGTACACCCCTGCGACGATGATGACCGGTGTGTAGACACCTCAATATTCAGGTCGTTGGTCAGGAAACTCGAGGGTGGCAGCGGGTTGTGCACGCACAGAGGTGAGCCAGATCGCGACCTTCTCTGATGTTCTCCAGATCCACTGCAACCTGGGGGTACGCATGAGCGGTGGACACGTAGTAAATGGCATTAAATGGCATGAAACGTACGAGATTGTTGATCTTTCCCACGAGGTTCTCACCCTGATCCTGGTTTGTCTGCGCAGTCCTCGGGTCTTGGGCGCCACTGTTCGTGTCTCCTGCAGCGGTAGGTGAGCCGATTCCATCGGTCTCATTCCCCGTCTCTTCTTCGGAGAGACGTGTGGATGTTGAAGACACCTCAGCCTTCATGCGAAGGCGCAAGGCATGCTCAAATATGAGCTGCGTGAACATAGCCTCCAACCGCACGACAGCGGCCGTCTGCATTATCCATTATATCAGCCACTGACCAACAACACCAACGAATTCACGCACGGTGATCCAGATATAGAGCTGCATGAACGTCGTTGAAACGGCCGGACCAAGGAACATCAATGAGATCCACACCCACGGGCGCACGGTCGCTTCTTCTCCGCCGGACTCGATGTATCTGCGTCGGAAATGAGTAAATGGAGTACAGTATATCACGAGGAGACGTACGCGAGGAGGCGGTTAATACCGACAGGCGCAAAAAATGACGCCAAGGCGCATAGGACCATGAGAACGGAAGTACCCACAAACTCACTACCTTAGAAGAGCTCAGCAAACCGCCCACATCTACTCATGCCACCAAAAAGATACACGCACGGAAGACCCGCATGAGCGCCCAGAGCATATGCACTCTCGGCGCTCCGGAGAAGGTATCGAGGTGTTCGAAGCTGCGGTCCACGAGATGCGCCGTACGGTCGTAGTCCGCGAGGGGCGGGAGGAGGTCGAAGCTGAGGTGGGGTAGGCGGTAGGCCAGGAAGATGTGTTTGTCGAGGAAGGAGTATGTGAGGAGTGAGAGAAGCGAGGCGGTTTGTTCTGGGTTTGGCTCGGGAGAGGGCTTCTGTGATAGGCCATGTGAGCATGGTGCTCTGCAAAGACTATCATGACGAAGACGTACATTAGGATCCAGAGGAATGTAGGTGCGGGGAATGAGGAGAGGAACGAGTACACCGGCGTAGGTAAGCAGAGCGAGCTTGACCCAGAGCAGCGCACCCTCTTTCCCGTCGACAGGAACAAGGGTATAGGTCATGAGCGGCCAGATATCCCTGTACGCATATACTGCGAAGGATACCAGCAGTATAGTGCCAAGGTGGGTGGACGCGGTGCGCGCCAAAGATGCTCTGGCAACGACACTGAGAAGAGCGAGTACCGAGGCGTAAACCTGCGTGGCTTTTCAGTATGCTATTGATGAGAAAGACCCGGATCGGTGACATACGTATGCCGAGCAGACGATCAGGTCAAGAATGCCGCTGTACCGCACTACATCAAGGATGTAGAGGGCGAGAAGCGTCAACGTAGACACGACCCGAGCGATGTTGAAGAGATAGGCGGTGGTGTCGCCCTGTCCAACAGTTGATAAACGCTCCTCGTCAGGTGAGCCTTTTTTGCTTTGACTGTTGACCACTGCCACGAATAGAGCCGTTGCGGCAGATATGACGGCGACATACGCCGGTGCAAGACGGGCATCTCGCCACAGCCTGGAGACACGTTGAGTAGGTATCCATCTCCTAAGATGAACTCTATACGTACAGAGCAGATTCACCGGAGTCGAGCGACGATATTTTGCCGAACAAGTTGAGCACGGTCTGTTCTTCCATCGTAGAGTATAACGAAGATAGACCTGCGAAATGAGAGTGGCCCGGTGAGTGACTCAGGGTCAGGTCTACTATATATACAGCTTAAGCACACTGTTGGCGACCGATGCGTCCTCACTCGCTCGGGACCGAATGTGACTATGTCGACTGCGCTTATGGACTCTGTAGTGGCTGCACGCGGCACTGATGTATGGGGCCTTCATACAAACAAACTGCGACAGACGCGCGAAGAGATCCACGGACCCTAATTGTCAGGCAGAAGGTAGCATCAGGCATGCAGGAGTTATCATAGTAGGCGAATGATATGCAGAGAGCTTTGCGCTTGCTGGGGCAAGTGAACGATCATGATGGCAAGAAGCAAGCGCTAGCGCCCGCGCGGCGATCAAGCTCTACTAACGCCTATCCCCGACAAAATTCCCGTCTGCAACAAGCGCGCAACGCGTTTCTGCTCCTACCACTACCTCCACATCCATACGCTATGGACGTTTCGGACATTCTCGCGGCACAAGCTGAGAGGCAGTGCGTTCAAAGTACTAGATGTACTCTAGCTGGTTACTGATATTGAACTTCAGAAAAGCCATCACTGTCGAGAAAGAAATTCCTCTTGAGGTCGATGTTGGCTACTTGACTGTGACCGACTTGAATCCCATCGATAAGGAAAGCTACACGTGCGTGATATCTTCATGTACTTTATACCCGCTGCATCTAATATTCGTACAGCGAGAACCTGGAGGAATGTTTGCAATCTACCGCCCGGGACGGCATTCAAGTCCTCCTCGCCTCTCTCTTCTCCCTCCCCACAACATCCTCCGAAGACGGACCTCTCGCCGTACTCCCACCACCAACAACCCTTCTGCCGCGCTCTAAGCCGCTTCCTAAACCCAAACCGCCAACAAAATGGGAGAAATTCGCACGCGCGAAGGGTATCCAGAAGACTGTCAAAGACAAGAAGGTGTGGGACGAGGAAAAGCAGGAGTGGGTTAATAGGTGGGGATGGAAGGGCAAAAATAAGGAGGCGGAGACGCAGTGGGCTACGCCTGTATCCGCCAATGCGGACGTCGACTTCGATCCGGCGAAAAAGGCGAGGGATGAGAGGAAGGCTCGTGTCGCAAAGAACGAGAAGCAGCATTCTGCCAATCTTGCGAGAGCGCAGGGGACGGCTGGGTCTGGAGCTGCTCCAGCGCCGGATCGGGAGGCGAGGAAGAGCGATATTTCCAGGACACTCGCTACGACGAGGTTTAGTACGGCGAGCATGGGCAAATTTGATAAGAAGCTTGATGGTGACAAGCCGTTGCGTGGCGTCAAGCGGAAGGTATGACTTTTTCCTATCTCCTTCCTTCCAAGACGGCTTGACTGATTGGTTGTAGTTCGACCCAGCAGAAGCGTCCGCAGAGGCAGAAAAGAAGAGCAATCTCGCGCTTCTCGCAAAACTCGGCAATGCGCCGACAAAACGAGCGAAGGGAGAGGGCAACGACGCCGCTATCAATGTCAGGAAAGCGGTACGATTTGCGTCGAAGGGACAGGGAGGTGTGGCGATGGCGAGGAAGTCTGAGGGCAGGGGTAAGGCGCCGGCGAAGAGGGGCGGCAAGCGATGAGCGAGTATGATTGCTGTACATCCTGTACTTGCTCCGTTCAACTGCTGTAGCCTGTACCGATGTATCGGTGCTTCTTCTTTCGTTGGCTGTAGCTGTCTCTCATATTATCTCACTTACGGGTACGACTCGTGTTGCGTGAGATTGCATCGTTGTGTACCGGTTGGACATGGCCAAAATGTTTCAGGCGGTTGTCAGATGGCTAGAAGAAGCCCCTTGCGGTGTACTATTTACTACGGTACATACATCGTCGTCTCTCTCCAGCTATACGCACTTTACTCCGTGCCGGCGGCAAGTCATGTTTTCCCATCAGTGCCACACGTGGAAGTCGGGCCGCAGTTGGAAACATGATCAAGTCATCACCGGTGCCGCTAACAGGGACTCACGCTCCTTGCCTCAAACCATCACGACCCTCTCCAGCATAACCTCGTCTCTTTGACTAGAAGACGTTTTTATTTGCGAGACTCGACTGTTCGTATACTAAGCATATCGATATTGCAATTTCTTGGTCCCTAACGGCCAATCTAGAGCCCAGTCAAGCACACGAGCGCCTCTGAGCTCCCCGAAACTCCATGTCCACCCAACCTTTCCCCCTCGCGGCGCCAAGGGCCCCCGAGCAACCTCACTATGGTCCCGACCTTGCGGTCCGGCTCATCTGCCCAGACTGCCGGGACCCCAACCCAAATATCGTGGAAGAATTCGGTAGCGGAGATCTCGTGTGCGGGACTTGTGGTTTAGTCCTGGGCGACCGTGTCGTCGACACGCGTAGCGAATGGCGTGTAAGTAAATTTCCCTCGAAATATACCGTTTTTGGACCGTCGCTCGAGCTGGCGGTCCTGCCTTTTCTAATAGACGTTCGCCAATGACGAAGGAGATGATCCGTCTCGTGTCGGTGCGGCGTCGGACCCGCTCCTCGACGGCATGGAACAGCTCGACACAGTCATCTCTTTCAAAGATGGTGGCTCTGGTATTGCACGCGAGCTCCAGCGCGCCGCCTCGCGCGGCCAGAGCTCGCGCTCCGAACGCAACATCATCTCCGCCTTCCGCGATATCTCGACCATGTGCGACCAATTCTCCCTACCCAAGACCATCTCCGACATCGCGAAACAAATGTACAAGCGCGCGGACGACGAGAAGTTGCTTCGTGGAAAACCGCTCGAGGCGGTTATCGCTGCTTGCATATTTATCGCATGCCGCCAGGCGCATGTACCGCGCACGTTCCGCGAAATTTGCCAGTTGACGCACGTATCGAAGAAGGTGCTCGGACAGTGCTACAAGGCGCTCGAGGCAACGTTCAGCTTGCAACCTGGCGCGTCCGCTCAAGCGCAGAACGGACGACCTGGAGCGGCAAGGCAATCTGGACCGGAGGATTTGCTCGTGCGGTACTGCAGCCACCTGGCTCTCCCGCCCTATGTGGAAGGGTACTGCCGCGACGTCATTGTTGCCGCACGCGAACACGGCGTTGCGGACGGTCGTTCACCCGTCTCGATCGCCGGCGGCGCAATATTCTTCACCTGCCAACTCCTCGGCGTGAACAAGTCGATGCGTGACATCATGGATATCGCCGGAGTGTCGGAGGGCACGATTCGCCTGGTATATAAGTTATACTTTGCGGACAGGGAGAAGCTGGTCAAGAAGGAGTGGTTGGAGAACGGCAGGGCGAAGATGGAGAGGTTGCAGCTTGAGCCTGGGGCGGGACGGTGATGCGCCCCGGGTCATGGACGTCACGGACGCTTCTTGGTCGTACTTATATGTGGCGAATGCCATCATCGTTATTGTCTATCGGGTGTAACTTGTACCTCGTACCATTCTTGATAATGCCATACCTGTTTGGCTGTATATTTGATATGCACCTGGGAGTGCGAGAACTTGTCCTGCACCGCGGGAGAGGAACGTCAAGGCAATTCCGCACTAGTACCCGCGCCGCCACTCGTCTTCGAAGTTTGCACACTAGTGCGCATCCTCTCACGGAACAGTGCCGCCTATTGACAATTCTTCCTGGTTCAGCGATGCCATTGGTCTTACTACAACATCTCTCCCATCCCGCCCAAGAAGTCCGAAATATATTGTATAATATAACAGCGCAAATAGTAAGGAGTGTGTGTAGTGCATGTAGCAGCAGAGCGAGAAACAGCAGGGTACAAGGTACAGTTTGGTTTGGGTTCGACCGCGTAAGGATGAAGACAGCAGAGATATGGGCTACAGTATGGGATGACCTCGCCAGGAAGCGCCCACGAAGCGGATAAATATGAATAAGTATGGACGTGAATGAAGGGAAGGGAGAGAGCGTGGGTCAGAGCAGGTGATAGCACAGAACAGAGCATGGTACATAGAAGCAGCCTCCGGAAGGAACAAGGGTTATGCGTCTGGTATGGCCGGTACACCGACGAGCGACCGTTTAGCCGTGACGAGCCAGTGGGAGACATCATTCCCGATCTTTCTGAGCAAAGGCTCGCCGTTTCGGTGGATCAGCCGTGCGCGAAGCTTGGACTCTGATAGCGAGTCGCGGACGTTGAGGAAGCGGCGGAATAGTGTGCGCGCGGTGGGTCGATCAGAGGGGTTGACTTGCATCATGTCTGCGAGCACAGGATACAAGAACTCGAAGCCGTCGTATTGCTGCATCACACCGAAGCGTCAGCGCGCGTGCTGATGAAAAGATGGACGAGGGACTGGCAGCTTACATTGAAGAAGACCTTGCGGATGGTATTCCCCAGCTCGTAGATATCGGCAGCACGCAACTCTTGCACCTCGGCAGTGTCCGCCTTCGCAAGCGTAGACTTTGCGTGGCCAAAGTCGACGAAGTAGTACCGGACCGGTCGGCTAGTGCGCGATCGCGGTTTGGACGGACCAGCCCAATCTCTACGTAGTGTGGGGAAGGACGGGTCGTACGGATGCTCGTAGAGGGGTGAAGCGTCCATCATGATATGCCGCGATATGCATTCACTACGAACAGTATCAGAATGTGCAGGCCCGTCACCAGCTTGACGGGTACGCACCCGTGAGTGATGTTGACAGTATCGTGCAAGAACTCCAATCCCTGTATGATGAAACCGTTCAGCGCGATGCTTGGATGGCACGGGTGGGGCGCATACACGCACCTCGAATATTTGGCTCAGGAACGCCACGACCTCCCCAAAGGTCTTGAACGACGGTTCGTCGAAGGACTTGAGGAGCGGCATGACCAATATCACATCCTTCTCCTCTCCATCTACCGGTAGAATGTCCAAGATCGGCGTACAGTGGTTACGCAACGACTTTCCGTTGAGCGCCTGGAAGTAATGTGCCAGATCAACTTCGCCCGATGCGCGATCCAAGCACACGCGCTTGAGTGCGACGTGCATCCCATCCGACGCGCGAGTCGCGTCTATGACCACTCCGCGCTACAACATCAAGTCAGCACATGCGCAGTGAGCCAAGGCGCGAGAGAGACGCACCTGCAGGTACCGCGGATCCAAATCCAGACTTGCCGCCGGGGTCCAGCTCGCGCGCAAAGAAGTGCGCAGCACATAACCCTTCGAAGCCAGCCACGTATGATGTTTCCTCCAGTACGCCGCGATTGTGTCTTGGCGCTCGGGCTCAAGCTCAAAAGATAGCATGGCCAAGGGCAGGGGGAGGAGGAAGCAAAAGGACGGAGGGGGAGACGAGCGCGTTTGACCGCCAAAGCTTAAACTCACTTTTATGAGAGTGCAACAACTTCTCCTTGACGACCGCGTGACGGAATACAGGGCCCGAGGGTGGGCGTACCCATCTGCTTGGCTGTCAGAAAAATCAACGATGGCCTGGATCTAGACGCGGTCGCTATGGTGGGACCGTCGGTGCCGGTACGTGATGATATGGCCGGAATGGCATGCGGAGCCGGTGATAGACACCTGGACGGAGTTCGACGTCCAATGGTAACCAGGACTTGTAATGTTTCGAGACATAAGATTCTGGGGACTGTAGTATGTCAAAGATACAGACGTTTCGGAGGTTAACGCATGGTGTTCAGAACAGGGAGCGAAGCCAGAAGAGGAGGGAATATCACCGGATGCGAACAAAGGGTCGAACAGAAGGAATACTTCTGCTGGTGGCGCCCGCTGCGCAAGAAGAGAACTATGGGCTCAATTGCTGTCGATATCCGCGGTGAGGATCACTTATGTCCGTGAGAGGACTTGGGCACAATTCATATCGAGGAGATGGTCGCCGAAAGCTACTCGGACGTCCTAGCCAGCTCGGACGACGATCGGCGCGAGCTTGTGGAAATGATGGCGGCGCGATCACATGAGTAGCGCGCATTCAGCAGATCCGCGCTATGCAAGGTACAGTCTCGGTCAGGTCCAACTTCAGAACGAAGGGTCTTCGAGACCAAGAGATAAGATTCAACAGCATCAAAGGAGAGCAGTAGTAGTAAGCAAAGTGAGAAGCAAGAGGCTCATCAAGAACGTACCGTAAGGAAGTATGTAGCAGTAGCGAAATGCGACAGCGTGAAGGGGGTGCGAGTAGCGAGGTACAGTATGCGGTAGCGGTCTGGAGCCTAGCTCCCAGGTGCGACGTGCAAAGATGATAGGAGGGAGAGCATAGGGGGGCATAAGGACTATATCACGTTAGCGTCGAGCTGAACTTGGAGACGAGAGCAAATGAGAGATGGTACGTAGGGGAGATACAGACTAACATTCAGCGAGGGTAATGACGTGGATGCGAGAGCGTAGAGGTAATGAGACGTGAGAGTTCAAGAGCAAGCAAAGTTCGTGAGGAGTGTCGACACTGCGTGGGGGAAGCGAAGTCAAAGCATAGACACGAAAGTCCAAAATAAACGAGAAAACGAAGTCCGAAACTAAGCATAGAGTTCACGTTCACCGGTAGTTCACTCCACTCGGAGGGCGCACGAGCACCTCAGGCGGTGACTCGCGTGCGCGAAGAGCAGCGCGCTCGCGGGTGGTGTCCGACCTGTTCATCGAGCCGAGACCCAACTTCAGTCCACGGAGGCCCTTAGAGCCTTTCTTCGTGAGCGTGCCATCCTCAGACACACCAACGGCGTTCTCCTTGTCGATCGACGCCGCACCAAGTGACTTCTTCCCTTTGCTGCTCCCGTTCTTTTGACCGAGCGCGAACTCGCGCGCGGATGACAGGGCGTTTGTGGGGCGGAGCGAGAGCGGGCGCAGCCCTGCACGAGCCGGCTCTGCACTAGGCAGAGCGGCGTACTGGCTCTCAAGCTCAACACCTCCAATAGCCGGCGTCCTGTCACGGTCGGCCCTGATCTTCAACGGTTTCATGCCCCAGCCACGACGTTGCGCTGCGGGCGCACCGGTGGCGTCGTCCGAGCGGATGTACGTGATGCTGCTACGCCCGGCAGAGCGGCGGCGGTAGTCCGGAGGGGTGCTCTCTGCGAGTGGCGCAATGCCTTCAAGATCGAAAAGAGTCACCTCGGATGTGGCGCTCGGTGGCGGAGCAGTCGCGCTCAGCGCGAGCGTAGAACCGGAAGCTGAAACGGGGATAGCGGGGACGGGCGCAAGCGCCTCGAGAAGTAACGCCAGGGAGTTGCGGTCGCCGGCCTCGGGGACGGCGGGAAGAGCGACGGCAGGCGGTGAAGTAGATGGCGCGCGCGAGATCGCGGGGCTGTATGCCGGAGAGGCGGGGATGACCGCGGTCGATGGTGCGATGGCGACGGTCTTGCGCTTGTCATCTCCGTGCAAGGCATCGTCAAGAGCGCCCTTGGTAGTAGCGGCCCAGGTGGCAAGAGCGTGAGCACCGTCCTTGCCCAGGGCGAGGCTATCACATCATGTCAGTAGAGTCCTTGTGGTTTCAAAGAGCACAACCATACCTTGGAAGAGAGAAGTGATGTTTCCTGCGTTCAGCAGCAGACTTATTCGTGGCCGCGGGCGCATTGCGTTGGTGAGGGGTGCTGTGGAAGCGCGGCTCGCTGATGTCGCTGATAGCGTACCCACCGAACTCGGGGGCCGCGCTGGCTTGAGAGTAACGGCTCTTGCTCGAACGCTTGCTGGCCTGGCTTGGACGACGCATAGGGCCCAACATAGAGTTCGGGCTCGGGATGGCGTCGCCTGGGGTGACACGCATGTCTGTGCCGACCGTCAAGCCGGGTACGAGGATGGGCAAGACCTTGGCAGACAGAGCATCGATCTCATTGGCATCGCCCCGAGCGACATAACCGAAATCGTAACCCGAAGAGTCGCCGGCACTTTGACCCACAGACATGGTGGATTGCGTCTTACGGTGTGCGAAGCGGTTCGGCGGGGTCGGGGGGAGCGGTGAGTTCGGGGCAGGCGAAGTCGGGAATTGCGGCGAGGACCACGATGTGGCCGAGCGGGTGCGAAGATGAGCGTTGCCGCGGTTCGGCGGCGTGGTCATGTCGATACCAGTCGCCATCGCGCCTTCAGTCGGTGTCGTCGGGTTCGAGTCCGGACGCCTCTCGGGCTCGGGCGAAGGAGGCATAACGACCGCCATGGCAAGCTGAGAGTAGTGGCGCTGAGCGGTCATGATGCGGGCCTGGAACGCGAGGCTTTCGTCCTCGCTCATACGCGCAGAGCTAGTAGTGGACTTGGTGCGCGCGCGGGAGCGACCGAACTCAACGCTCGAAACGGTCGTCGGAGTTCCAGGAGCGGTGGCAGGCGCATCTTGAATCGGAAGTGGGGGCGTGATGGGAGTGGGCGGCTCAACATCGTCACCATTGTCCTCGGGTGGCAGAACGGATAGCTTAGGCGCCGGAGCGAGCATGGTAAGCGCGCGGCCGACCTTCGATTTACCGTCGACAGCCTCGCCATTTGCAATCCAGACGTCGGTGGAGCGGCTCCCATCAACGACAGTCACACTGGCGCTACGCTTGTACTCGCCGCTGCGTTTGTATTCGCCGCTGCGCTTAAACTCGCCGCTACGCGTGGGGACATGGAGAGTCTCTGTGGGCGATGAGGGACGAGTGCTCGCAAGTGGGGAGACCGAAGGCTTGCGGGAGTCGAAGAGGCCGGTAGGGACAGGCAGACCGTGCTTGAGCAGGATGGAGGTCATGAGCAGGGGACCAGAGATCGTGATGCTGACGATGAGCAAGATGGAGGAAACCATGCTCGCGTTCGGGTGGTTGGCATTGAGCGTGAGGAAGTAAGGAATAGCAAGACCCTGTAAAAAGGGTCAATCACTGAAGGTGAGATACTAATTTTGGACAGCTTACGAATGGAGCCCAGATCATGGCAAGCCAGGTCGCGATGCGCAGGAAAGAAACGTCGATGCCGTGCGAAGACTCCGTTGCGAGTGAGCTGATGCCCTTCTCGGCGTCGTGGCTGGCACTAGGTTGGTAGCCGTATCCGCCAAGAACCTGTGCGCTGGCGAGAGCAGGGGTGACCGGACGCGAAGAGCCGCGAAGAAGGTGCGAGTTGAGATCTTGGGTTGATGCAACGGCGGCCTCAAGCTCGGGATTGGGCGAGCCGGGGAGCGACGAAGCGAAAGACCAGGCAGTAGGAGTACGACGGGTACCATCAGTGCTGGTCAACCACGACGTCTGGCTGCCATTGCGAAGGCGCTGGGCATGTGCTTGAGCGACGGGGGACTCAGCGCGACGGAAAGGATCCGGGTGCTCGTCTCCGAGACGGGCACGGTAGGGAGACGGAAGCGCCGGTACGGGCGGAACGGACTCGACGGGTGCACCGGTGCCAGGCGTCGCCGGGTTGAACCAGAACGAGTTCTTGGCCGGGATGGAGGGGTTAGACGCAATGGCCGGGTGCTGAACGTGCGTGTTGTGCGTCGAGAAGGAGAAGGCTGAGATCGAGTCGCGGTCAGAGCCGGCAGCGGAGGTGATCCAAGAGGACCCATCACGGAGCCTGTCAACGTCCTCTGTGGCGAACGACGGGCGGGGCTTCTCCTCAACCTCACGGGCGGGAGGCCACGAGCTATCATCCTCGATGGTTGCGAGGTTGCGCTTGATGACAACGAGCGTGCGAACGAGGTAGCCAAAGCTAATGGTGCTGCCAACGGCAAGGATTGCGGTGTAGCCGAGGGCACCCCAGAAGAATGTGTGCACGCCGGCGCCGGAAATGACGGCGGCAATGCCGGTGGACGCAACGGCAAGGACGACAAGCGGCGCCCAAAGCATCCAGTAGCGGGCACCAAAGTTAACGGGTTGTCCGAGGCGAACATGAACCAGTGTGAGCGCAGAGACTACGACGAGGCAGGTCTGGCGGAGGGTGAACGCAATCCAAAGGCGAATGGACGAGCCAACGTCAGACGCGGACTGGAAGCCACTGGCTGAGCCGTTGTACTGCATAACGGCCTCGACGACAATAAGCACGAGGGCAACGACATCGCATAACGCGAGCCAGACATGGCTCTTGTCTGCGGCCGAAAGAGAGCGGTAGTTGGGCAGGCCGAACTCGGACTGCCAGCATACGTCAGAAATCGCGCATGTGGTTTGGGATATAAAGTTACTCACTGGGCGCACGCGACGGCTGAGGGGGTGTGGGGGAAGTATAGGAAGGAGAATGCGAAGAACTACAAAGACAGAGGAAATGAAGGAGACTAGGGCGAGCACGAGTGTCGGTACGAGGGGAAACATGGTGGTTGCTTGTTCTTGAGGGAGCGTGTTTGCGTGTGGGCGTCGATGGGCGTAAGGCCTGTTCTTGACAACTTCGAGCTGAGCGAGTCGAAGTTGAGAGGCTTGAGGGAAGAAAACGAGAGCGTTCGTGATCACGGAGAAAGACGAACCACCACCAGCGCCTTTTGAGCGTAACTCGAACTTCGAACAAATAGAGCGGCGCCCACAAAACCAAACAACTGAGCTACGTGCCCAACAACCATCAATTTGCCACGCCGAACCCACGCTGACAACGATCGTCGGGCGAGGAAAGCTGTAGCCCGTCCACCATTACTTTACCTGGGAGCATAGACCTTAGACTCACGCAGGGTTCAAGGAGGGGATAAGCGGCATGTATATCAAAGGTGAAGGTGGTGGCGGTAGGGGGAGAACTGTCGATCTGGTGCAGATTCTAGCCGTTGCCGACGACGGGCCGGAGCCCGAACCCCAATTTAGGGCGAAGGGCTTAAGACACGCTCAGTCGCGCTGCTCGAAACGCGCATGCAAGAAACCACCCCGTAGGCTTTTCTATACAAGGGTTCCAAGCTGAGAAGGCGTTATGGGTGATGCTAGACAGAGAGCAGCATCACACGTATTTCTTCTAACATTTGATTGCAAGACATGATCGACCACCCATACCCGTCAAATAAGCACGGTGGTGATACTTATTTCGGGAGACTAGCCCCATACAATGCAACAACGCGGGTGTACATCACTTTGTGCCACATGTTACAGTAAAGACTTGGAATAGCTGGTACGTGATTCAAGCGCTAGAGTTTGGCAGGCGCCGTCGCGAGAAGCCCTTGCTCCTCCAACCATCCCTGCACTTTTGTCGTCACCTCATCCCGAGCCTGTAACATCACCCAGTGACCGATTCCTTCCAGCGTCACCTCAGTTAGCTTAGGAATG
This sequence comes from Peniophora sp. CBMAI 1063, assembly GCA_900536885.1. NCBI lineage: Eukaryota > Fungi > Basidiomycota > Agaricomycetes > Russulales > Peniophoraceae > Peniophora > Peniophora sp. CBMAI 1063. The sequence goes on from UWZB01000075.1 coordinate 56,010, forward strand.
TGTTTGCGCATTCCCGCGTGCCTATTCGGCGTAGCAGTGAGATCGGCGCTCCCGTACATGAAGAGCACCGGGAGGTCTTCTGGCAAGGTGCCGCGCTTGTACAGTTCAGCGGCTGCGCGGACAAAGTCAGTAGGCTATATGATGACGCTACGACCCACACATACCCGCTTCCTCGTCATACCGATACTTCGTCGTCCGGTAGTAGTTCAACGGTCCATTCATGTCGACCATCTGCGCTCGTGTATACGCGATCTCGGTATCGGAGACAAATGGCTCTTTTGCTGGCTTGCCTTCGATTTTCCCGAGAACGATATCGCGCATGTTGTTGCCTAGCATCGGGTGTGCGCTTGGCTTCCAGCGACTGTACATTGCGTCAAAGAACTTTGCATGCTGTGCAACCGCGTTGAGCAGTATTCAACATGAGCGTCAGTGACCGGCGTATGATGCGCTTACATCAGCTTCGATCTCCTTGGTAGAGGACGGGTCGGCGAAATACGCCTGGTACGAGAACACCGGCTCAATCTTGACAATCTGTTCAAGAGGAATATATGCATTCCGCGGCGGCGGATAAGGAACGGACAATCTGTCTCGTCCATCAGTTACGAACCATAGGCCTAGTTTGACTTTGGCTTACAGTATCAGTGCCTTTAGTCGATCCGGGGCCCACAGCGCAAACCGGCTAGAGATCAGTGCTCCCCAGTCGTGCCCTATGACGATAGCCTGCGGTACTTCCAGGAGATCAAGTAGAGCGGTTAAGTCCGCTACAAGCTTCTTCGAGCTGTACTCGCTCGCATCGGCCGGCTTATCCGTCCCGCCGTAACCAAGCATGTCCGGTACAATCACACGGGCAACCTTCGCCCAGTGAGGGATCTGGTAGCGGTAGCCGTACCAGCTGTCGGGGAAGCCATGAACACAGAGGAAAGTTGGTGCAGATGGAGATGGCGAGCCTGTGTCGACGAAGTGGTAGGTCCTGCCTGTGGACAGAAGCGCTGAGCGCTGAGGATAGGACGATGGGTCAAGCGGGTTCATGGTCATGGTGGTGTTGGAAGAAGCTGCGAGGGTCTCTCATCGGCTCACCCCTCGGGTTTCGTATAACCGGAAGTCCGTATAGCACATGCGATCGTGTGGTAATAAGTGCCACATCTCGCGCGCGCTCTGGCGGATGTCAAATACTACCTATGTATTGCATATGCTCTTGGATCGCTCGCCTACCATGAGGTATGTCGCGCTCCAGGAACTTATACAATGTCCGTAGGTTCGGCTCCTCCAAGAGAGAGATGGTCAACGCAGAGGCCGCCGCATGGCTCAGCGGTTGAACGGACGCGTCCGGCCATTGAGGATATGGCCGACCGCATGACTATGCGAACGCGAGTCTGGGTCATGTTGCACACCGGCTTGACAGCCGACATCGAATCGAGGTAGGGGACATAGTTGGGCATGCCAAGCGCAGTGGCGGGTCGCATCGAAGTCGAGTCGCGTCAACGGCAAAGCACATCGTGATCAGAGCTGGTCCGTGCGCGCCCGCCACGCACGACTTCGGCGCGTCTCGCGTCCAGAATTCCTCATACTTACCTTGATGGCACAGTGCCCTTCACGTCTGTGTGCTGTGGGCCGCGGGGGCCTCCCATAGCACGGCGACCCTGTCCTCAGGGGGAACCCGCGGTTTGTATGGGCTTCGGCTCATGCACCGTCTCAATATTTTCCTGTCCCGCTCCGGCCCTCGGGCTGGGCGGGCCATTTTTTCGGTCGGCGCACTGTGCTAACCCTAACCCTAAACGGCATCAATCACGTCATAACCTGCTCTTCAGTATTCCGAGAAGCTCAGAGATGTTGGCACTTGTCCCGAACCTCCATGTACATACATACATCATATCTTCGAATTCAATATGCTTTGGTCCTTCCAGTATCTGCCTCCGGCGTGTGTGACTGCCTGCTATAGATAACGCACAAAGGCCGAGGGCCAACTTGGCGACCGCCGATCGTCTCGTGCTCCACCCCGTCCCTGCACCTCGACCGTCACCATGTCTCTCGAAAAGGCCAATGCTGGCCCAGTCATGCATCTCCTTGTCATCCTTTACGGCTCGAGGAAGCGCGAAGAAGTGAGCTTGGATCGCTATGGAGAGGAGCAAAGGAGGGTCGAAATTGACCTCCGTCCACGTCTACCGCGACGGGGTATGACGCCTCTCGAAATCAGCCAGTGGGCACACCACTTCGTCGGCGTGAACTATCAGAGCTTTAAACACTCGCAGAAATGGCATTGCGAGTACTGCGGTGCGTAGCGAACTGCTATTGGTCCTTTAAGACCCGCCCTAACGCCTACTACAGATAAACCTGCACGCATGTCCGAAAGCCAGTTGATGTCCTGGACTCACCTTGATCCACCTCGCATGAACATATACGTACGTAGTCATTGAAATGCCGGTCAAATTCAATCCTGACGCCGCATCCTTAGATGCACTTCGTGTGCAATCCCTCCGTCGGGCCGTGTGCGGAGATCCTACGTCAGGCAATCGTCGAAGCGGCGAGGCTGAGCGGTCAGCCACCTCCACCTCGGCGTATTGAGCGGGAGAATCCTTTGGACTGGCCTACTATGGGTGCCTGCGCGGGTTGCGAGAAGGACGAGACGGCGACACACAAGACGAAGGTATGCGCGGGCTGCCAGTTGACGCGGTACTGCAGGTATGGGCATAGTATGTCTAAGCTGATATGAATGCTGATTGTGGTATGCAGCGCGGCGTGTCAAAAGAACCACTGGCGCGAGCATAAAGCGGTCTGCAAGATGGAAAAGACGGTGAAATGGGTGTGGGATTGAAATAGACGTCTTGAAAGACAACATCGGATATTGCGCAAGAAGACTCTTTATTGCTGTATCTGCACCTCGCTTTGTAGCCCGTTGATATCATATACATCTTCAACGCCACGTCCACTGTATACCCCTAATGGCAGTACAGAACCGTGCATGGTCCTGCTCTGACGCACGAAGATGTCTTTCGCTGTGAACATGATGAGCACCCCACCTTCCTATTTTTCTCCATTCTGTACTAACCTACAATACCTGTGATGCTCAAATGAGCACCTCATTCTGATCATGGTGACAAGCACTGACCTTGCGACCTTGCATCGAGGGCATACAACCATGTTCTCGCCGAATGCATGCTCGTCTGCGCACGCGGCACACGTTCCAAAGCGCGGATATTTTTGCGGTTCTACTGCCTTACGCGGGTGATAGATCATCGACCGGTCGACGCTATCGTGCATGTCATGCGAGTATTCAATGTACTTCCGACTACATGGCCCGTGTCGGACGTCGCACAGAGCATGTATCCAGTAGAAGATGAGCGGTATCGGCTCAAAGGTCGGGACTGAATGCGTCGCGATGGTGCGAGCAGGTTCATCTGAGAGACGAGAAACATCGCGTCAAATCCCGTTCAGAAAGCTACTAGCTAGCACAGTTTTGAGCTTACGACAAAAGAGGCAAAGCCATCGTTGTGACGACTTAAGATCGTTCGTCATATCTTCGACGTACTTATCTGCCCACTCTTCCAGCTCGAGATCAGACATGTGTGCGTGGGGTTTCGGCATCTTCATGTTGATCTCGAGGCGACGTCGATCTTGACCTAGTCTATCGTGGTCGTCCATATCAAGCGGATCGTTTGGCCCGGTGCCGTATAGAGTAGCGGTGATGTACAACGTCTTGTTCTCGGCATCCCACGGTTCCTGAAACGGATCAAGGGGTTCCAGGTCGGAGAGGTCGACAACCGGCATAGTACCAAGCGTGGTGGTGGTAGTGGTTTGAGATGAGTCGCTTGACGCGTCAGGATTCGACACGCAGAGACAACGTGCATTGATGCATGCATAGAATAGTGTACAGCGTATATACATTGACGACTATCACTGGACAAGTAAGGTCATCATACACAGGGCCCTCGCTGATACGCAATTTACCAAATCTGACAAAGTTAATCTGAGAAGATGTTGTCTAGCAGACGTGGATGTTGGCGATGCAACGACGCCGCTGCACTCGAATACGCCCCAATAGTGCCATCCATGCTCCCATACGCAGGTTCCGTCTCTATGTTCTGCCCGAATCCATCGCTGTTGTTATGAATCACCAAGATAGCACCTCGGCAAGAGAGTGGTGGGGCATAGTGGCCATCGGCACCGAACAGCGCTGCCTTTGACATGATGTCAACGTGCGGCCGCTCGCTGAGCGCGAGGCGCAAAAGCTCGAGGGCCGCAGGGTCTGCGTAATCGTTGAAGGCGTATGCACGCATGCGAGTCAACGGCGTCTCAGCGGCGAGGAGTTGGAGTGCGCCGAGCTGCAGGCGGTTGAGCAAAGTAGGGCTGACCTCCCGCGCGAAGATAGACGGTGGGTCAAAAGTGTAAACATATCCATGTTTGCACAGGCGCTCTAGCGCGCGGAACTCGTTCCGTGAAGACTCGAGCACGGTGTTCAAGAAGAGTTCAAGCGAGAGTATCCTCCCCGACTCTATCCTCACGAAGGATCCCACTGTCGCTCGCCGCACAGAGGCATCCTCGATAGCTTGAGACAAGTATGTCTCTGCATATCTGACGGAGACTGGTGTCACGTCGTTGAAGGAGGGTAGAATTCGTGAGGAAATGAGGTGGGCGATGATGTGACGTTTGAGAGCAAGGTCGTATTGTAAGCGTATCTTCTCGTCCTGCTTGTCCTCGATGGTCGGGGGTCTGAAAGTATCAGGAAGTGACAATCCCTCCATTGGTTTGGCTCCGAGACGGGACAATTGGACCATGACCTTCTCGTCCTCGCAATCTAGCTGGATCAGGGCTGAAAGCACTACCACACGGGCTCCCTGCTTCCCGCCCCAGGCAGGAAACGCCACGACTCCGTGTCCTCGTGCATAGCGATAGTCTCCGTGCATGTAAATAGGTGCAAGGGGTGTAACGTAGGTGTGCAGAGCGCCCTCCATGTTCGTGATGGCATCCCATCTGCCCCGCACATATTTGGCTCCCAGGGCGGAATTCTTCTTGTTGCGCAGGAGATGTTGGACAAGTACGCGGGGGACAAAGGTGCTATGGCTTATCACAGGGGGTTCCGAGGACTGGTAGGAGCGCAGGTAGAACTCGCGGGGATCATCCTTCCAGTGAACCTCAGTCTGGACTATGGTATCCGAAGAGGACGCAAACGACGCCATGTAGGAAGATTGTGATAAGCTCTTTGACCAGCGAGGAGTCTACGACCCTGCGCTAAGAGATCGCCAATGGGACTGACGTCGCTCTAAAGCGAAGTGATCGGTGATGGTCAAGAAGGAAGGAAGGAGGGCGCCATAATAATGCAGCCGCGTGGCCCGTGGGCGCCGCGCGTTGCTGTGTCACGGCATGAAGATCGGCGCCCAACTTGCCTCACACGCTCATCACGAGTGTCTGGCGTCCTTTCCTGTCAACGAGGAGTTTTGGGCATACTCAGATAGTCTCGCCCTGTCTCGCCTGCGCCGATATGTTCGCGTGATCCCCAGATCAGCGAGTCCTACTGGGTACAATGATGACTCACGTGACCGCGTTGTGATTTTTCTGCTGAAAGCCCGAGGCCCGATGTTCGTAGCACGTCGCGTTGAATTCGCGCGTCAGTTGTCCGTCGCCGCCATGTCGTCCTCAGCAGCGCCTAAAGGAGTTCTTCTCAAGTCTGACGCCATCGCATCCAAATTCACGGAAGAGGTCAAGAGCACCCTTGCTTCCCGATCCCGCAAACCGAAGCTTGTCGGAATACTCTCCACTGGATCTGCTCCTAGCAGAAGTTATGCCGAGTTCACGCGCAAGCAATGCGAAGCCCTTGGTGTCGAATTCCAGCTGAAGGAAACCGGCGCTGCTCTGGATCAGGATGCCCCCGACGGTGAAGGTGTTGAGGATGCGATCATCGAAGCGAATGGAGATTCATCTGTGGACGGGATCATGGTACGTTCCGTACTCTATATGCAGGATCGGGATATGTCGTCTGAGACGTACCCAGGTGTACTATCCGATCTTTGGTGCTCAGCAGGTGGGTCTATACCGCATCTGATGTATTGCTGCACACAAATGCCCAGTGCGCTGCCAGGATCATTATCTTCAGCAAGTGAGTAGGTCGGTATTAGTCCGTGTCAGCGATTTCTGATAGCCACAGGTCGTCTCTCCGTACAAGGACGTCGAAGGGCTCAACTTCAAGTTTCACTACAATCTCTATCACAAGTACGTCTCGCCCGGCGTATTCCATCCGAGATCGTTTCGCTCAAGGGAACTCGTAGCATTCGGTACCTGGATCCTAAGTCACTCATATCGTCTGCTCCTCTAGTCAACCCTCCCGCGCCAACGACAAGCGACGTGCCACCGCCCGGCACAGTCAAGTGTATCCTGCCTTGCACACCGCTCGGCATCGTCAAAGCCTTAGAGGGTGTCGGCGTCTACAACACCATACTGCCTTACGGAGATCGTGCTTATGGGAAGACTGTGACAGTCATCAACCGGTGAGCACGATCGGACTCTCCTTGTACTTCTCTGATCTTTTGGTTACCACAGTTCGGAAGTCGTCGGAAGGCCTCTTGCCGCGCTACTCGCAAATGACGGTGCTCGTGTATACTCAGTCGACATTGACTCCATCCAGGTGTACACCAAGCGGCCACCAGCACCCGACGGCACGGACGCCGGTCGCTATCACCCTCATCACGTCGTTCGCCCGACGAAGCTTTCTCTCGAAGAATGTCTTTCTCAGTCCGATGTCGTGGTGTCTGCGGTCCCTAGCGATAAGTATAAGGTCAAAACCTCTGCCTTGAAGGAGGGATGTGTCTGCATCAATGTCGCCGCCGATAAGAACTTCGAAGCGAATGTGCGCGAGAAGGTGATGCGGTTGCAAGCATGGATAGATCATCAGTCTCACTTTATACAGGCGTCACTCTACCTCCCCACTGTGGGCAAGCTCACCATCCTTATGCTGCTGCGAAACTTGTGAGTCGATCCGAACTTGAGGTTCTGCGCTATCTCAACGCTTCAATAGGCTTCGCCTGCAGGAATACCAGAGTCTGTTGGAGTCGACAACAGAGCCAAAGCCATAAGCGCGATAACTATGGCGATAGATAATAACATGTAGCCTACGCTGTATACTTGTGACTGATATTGAATATGCTGAATACCGAGTGCCGGTACGAATACCGAGATGAGACTGGATCGGGTATATGTCCTGCTGATCTCTTGGCACTACCCACGCCGTCTCTAATTGGCACTATCCATGCCGTCCCTGTGTCCCTTGCCTCTCACCATCACCATCTTTCATCGTTCAGTTCTCATACAGGTGCAGATCCACGACCGCGGTATTCTAGTATCTTTGCTAATCAACACTCTCAGATCTCAGTATCATGCAACGACTACACGAGCTTCCTGCCGACATAGTCAGCGACATCTATTCTATGGCTGCACTCATCGACTCGCCCACGAACAAGCTTGCTTACCCTCTCCAGGGCATGTCCGTAGCTGGAAGGCGAAAGAAGCCCGAGACAACCGTCGTCTCGCTTGGGTGGATCACTCTGACCCATATCTGTCGATACTGGAGACATGTCGGACTCGACATGGCTCCTTTGTGGGCTGGCGTTATATGCGTATTTCCGGCCGCCTTCGAGGTCCTCGTAACGCGCACAAGAGGCGCACCGCTGTCATTTGACTTCCGATTCGCGGGTAGCGAGCTCCGAAGAGACTACGCTGTAGAACATCTCAACAACGTACAGTCCATTGTCGACTTTGGGAGGTCGAACGGGATCTTCTGGGCTGAACAGCTCGCCGGTCACAGCCTGCCTCGCTTGAAGAAGCTTGAACTCTTGCTAGACGATACGGGGGAGTGGTCTTCTTTGGAAGTGAAGGATCAAGAAGCTCTACATGCGCCAGCTTTGCAACATCTGACACTTAGCCACGGACTCTTCTTCCCCTTCATTTCCCCTTCTTTAACCGGCCTTGCCCTCTCGGCTTCCGACTTCCGCCCGACCAAAGGTCTCACAACGATCTCAGAACTACTGTATCTACTACAGTCCATGCCTCTCTTGTCCAACTTGAGGCTCGACCATATCCTCGCATTCGCTGCACCGGATGAAGCGCAAGGCTCGGACGATTCTGTCGATCTACCGTGCTTGACCTCGCTATATTACGCGGGTCACGAGGATCAGTTCATCGCGCTCTGGAAACGATTGAAAGTCCCCTTAGACCTCTCTCTCTCGGTTCGACTTCGCAAGCCTCGCAAGAACAACATGAACAGTATCATCCGCACTCTTTCTCAACATTTTCACAATCCGCACTTCGACACGGTGTTCATGAGCGACATTGATTACTGGCAGAACGAGACGGAGCTCACCTTGACGAGCGGTGCATCGGACGCACCACGGGTCTCTATTCAATCTTATCACGTCAATGGCATCGACGACTCGAAGCCCGAGCATGTCAGTTCGCTATTGAAGAGGATCAGACCACACTTAAACTCGGCCGAGTCCATGCGCCATTTCCGATTTCGCGGCGCATTCCGCTATGAACAGAACTCAACTCCTCAGAGCCTGGCCCGAGTGATAGACCCGCTCAGGCATTTCACGGCCGTCTCGCAAGTGAACATCGAGCAGATGGACGCCATGCTCCTGTCGGCGGTCGGGAATGGGGAGGCCGGTTATCTCTTTCCGACCCTACACACACTTTCCATGACGTTTGCGAGAGAGGAATGGGGATGGACGAGCTCTACTCTCAGAGGGATCTGGGGCACACTTCTGGCCGCTTTGGAGGCACGCAGTGAAGGCGGATACCAAGTAACGTGTCTGCTCCTGGTTGGATCGCGGCCGGCAGAGCAAGCTCTGGCTCAGGACGACGAGAAGTGGAAGGCGAAGGCGGGCGTGCACGTGAAAGACGTATTAGATGAGCGTGTATATCAGTAGTGACAATGAAAGGGGGCGAAGCAGATAGATACGCAAAGATATTACAAAGAACAAGAATACAGCTAAGGTTTACATGCCACCATTGAATGGCGCCCCTAACCCTGGGAAACCAACGTCCGATCCTGGCATTCCGTAGGACGGTAAACTTGGCGGTGCAGGAAGACCGTTCGTAGACATCGTTGGCGACGACATCTCGAAGTCCTACGGCGAATGTTAGTCGCCGCGAAGCATGATGAGTAATAGTAGACTCACATCGACATGTTTGCTCGGTAGTCTGCTGGTGTTCTGACGCGCATTCGGTGTTTGTCGAAGAACGCGGAAATCGTTGGCGTTATACGTCTTCGTGAGACCAGTCACAGCCGGACTGCGCAAGAGTGCAGTGGAGGGAGATACGGTGATGAGCGACAGCATGCTCTGCGCCTGTGGGGGCGTCGTGCGTTTTGGTGTAGAAGGCGGAGGAATCTGAGCGCGGAATGCCCCATCCAGTTCAAACAGGGACAGGCGCAGTTCGTTGGGTAATGGCAAGTACGCGCTCGGAGGTACGTCGGCGTCCTCTAGACTGGGCGTAACCAACGTGGCCTGGACATTGTCGATAGCCCTGGCGAGCTTCATGGGCAGTACAGCTGATAAGCGGTCGTAGAGAAGGGTGGAGCTCTCCTGGGATATGCCATGCAACGTCCGTATTTGGGGCAATCCAGCATGCGATTGCTTCACGAGCCACTCTAACATGGACAGTACGGCTCCTGCCTGATCCTCAGAG
>UWZB01000075.1:65747-81008 GCA_900536885.1 Peniophora sp. CBMAI 1063
TATGCGAGTCAAGGCCAATAACGCGTCTCGGAAGTGGGTGCAGAGCCGTGCCGGCTCGATGCTCTTGGTCGGTACGGATCCCAGCGCCAAAAGGGTGCTCGTGAGGACGTTTGATAGCGTCACGGAGGGAGATCCGTCGTCAACATGTTGGAGCGCCCTTAAGAGCGTGAGCGATAGTGGAAAGCTCAAGCTGGGATGGATTGAGGATGCGCCGCTCCTCGCTAAACCTCGCGCAACTTCGAAGAGAAGCGGCGAGAAGTAACGGCCGGCAAGGATTTGATTGAGCGCTCCTGCTAACATGCTAGCAGGTTCGGCTTCAGTCGCAGCGTACTCGAAAAGCCGGGGAGCAGATGGGGACTGTGTTGTGACGAGGATGTGGAGAAGTTTCAGGGAAAGGACACTCTCGTAGAGCAAAAGCTGTGCGGTAGTGGCGTTGGTCTCCTTCGCTGCAGAGAGCGCTGCCGTCTTAAAGCGCTTCAACTCGTCTAGAACCAGCCACTCTCCGATGCCGACGATGCCATCATCAATGTCGGCGAGTCTCTGCAGTAGGTGGCCTCGGTCACAGGGATCCAATATTCTGAAGAAGGCAGCGACGTCGTCGAGGATCAAGGGGAGCATGGGGGTTAACCAGTTTCGCGGGGTCTCCTCATCGTCCACGGCCATGGCATCTTGAAACGAGATCGGTAGCAGGTTGTCCACCAGGGCAAATATTTGCCCAACATAGTGACATGGGTCGTGATTGCGAGGTGAAAGAGCTTGTCGCAGGAGGATCTGGAAGGCTATCCGCGATGTGCCACTCGAAGTAGACTCTTCGATGAGTAGACGAGCAACGTCAATGCACGTTCGGCGCATCGAATGCCTGACTGTTGCTCCATCGTCGGTGCGTTCAAACCGTAGGTCCGCCGAGTCGGAACATGCGAAGAGATCCGATATGGCTACGATCAAGGTTCGCAAGCTGCGACCGGGCAAAAAGCTTGCCGGCATAAGCAGTTTCAGTAGGCGTAAAGTTTCGTACGCCGCGCATAGTAGGTGAACAACGTGATCGGTGGGGGTGGATGGCGGCGTGGATAAATCGAAGTACTGTTGTACATCTGCTGCAAGAATGACGAGATGTTCCACTAGATGAAGCGCCAGTCCCTGTCCGTTCTCATCCCACAAGGCTCTCAATGCCGTGAGCTCATCGTCCCCGCTCAACTCTTTCGCCACATACGCCAATGCGATTCGCATCTCGAGTAGATGATGAGGAGATACAGGCCGAGTCGCAGCATGCGAAAGCGTCCGTAGAGCGCCGCCAATGCCATCCTCTGCAGGTGTCGCCAGATCCTGGAGTGCGCGTCGTTCGTCCTCGTTGATGAAGAAGCAACCGGAAGGTAGCTTGAGCACCGTTGAACGGAAGTGCTCGGAGAGATATGACGCCGGATAGCGTGCGATGTCGACCAGTATCTGTTCAATGTAAACGTCGACCGTCGTCGGCTTCATGACCTTCGTGCCGTCTTCATGGACGATCCGACATTCGAAGCGATGCATGAACTGCCTGCCGGCCATTATCTCTCGGATGATCTATATATAGCGTGAGGGACTAGAAGCAAGGAGATTAACGACTCAATACAGACCTCGCGGTAGCCGGGGCACCCCTGCCATAGGGAGACGATGGGGACAACGCGGTTCAAGACCATCTCACCATCTGCATCACCCATGCTATCAGTCCAAGAGAAGACGGTCAGAACGCTCGCGACACCGATCCACGCGCGCAAATACGCCACAAACTCATCGTGCGACGTGAAATCTCGTTCACAATCGGCATTGACGGGTGCGTCGATGTCGACTGGATTCTCAGCCAGACGATCGCGCAGTTCGTCATTCGCGGTAAGAGCGTGCAGAACGGCGCCCAATGCGGGCTGATCAGAACTAATGGCAATGCTTTGGAGAAATGCGCGTGCGGCTTTGAAGTCTGCCTGCGTATTCCAAAGAGCGTCCGATAGCACATTCCATCCATTCACTCGCTGAAGCAACTGTGGTCCATGAACCTGAAGCAACACATCTCCGATCTCTGCCACCAATAACGCGCGTGCGATGTCCGGGTTACCCGCGGCACTGACGAGCCGCCTGTAAGTGTCTGGCTCAACGATAGAGGGTTCGAATATCGAGCGCAAGTCAAGGCGCTCCTGTAGATACTGATTAGATACGAGAGTGAACAGCATCGGCAAGGTACATACAGCGAATATTCGAGCAAAATCGGGGTGCTGCCCTGCAATGTTGTGCAGCAAGAGGGAGATGTAGTACGCTTGATTGTCCGACTGCATTTGCATTAGTGAAGCTGTTTCGAACAAGGTTTAGGGATACTCACGGCCGGCCCCAAGGACTCGACTACTCTGTTAACAAACCGCTCGAGGGCGTCATACGAGACGTCGTCGGGCACGGGCCTTTTTGTAATGATAGCGGCCACTTCAGCGTCGAACTCCCCTTCTTCCTCCAAATCGGCGTATATGTAGGGAAAGTCAGAGCGGTCCCAGTCCTCCGGCTCCGGCTTGATGCACCATGAAAGACGCAGGGCCATGGGGAACGGAGGTGCGTCGGGTAGAAGCTTGAAAAGCGACAGAGCCAACGTTGTTGGGTCGTAGTGGGTGGCGGGATTGAGAGCGTCCTGAAGCTGGTAGGGCTGGATCGCCGGCAGAGGATTTGACTCGTACACGTTTATCGTCGGGAAAGCAGCTGATACCGTAGTCCCATAGACGGCCAAGGAGAGCTTCTTGAAGTCGCCACGAAGTATAAGTAAACGTGTCGCCCACTGTACGAGTTGAGTATAGGAAAAGTGATATTCTTCGTTGACACACCTCCTCCGTCATATCTACCGCGAGGTCTATGGCACTCCCAGTGTATGTCCCCGTCGCCGAAACCAACGCATTACTCGGCTTTTGTTTTACCTCGGTGGGAACGCGAGGCGTTGGTTGAGCGTTGAAATAAACGTGAAATTGGAATATATCGGGTTGTGTTTCACTGTATAAAGCGCCAAAATAATCAGAAAACTGCATAGTAGCGCCTGCGAAACGGGCGAGGCTTACGAGTGTGTACCGGAGTCCTGCTCGAAAGGCTGCGTATCCTTTGGGAAGAGGCGAATGGAACGGACTCGTACGGCTTGCGAGAACCGAATAGCTGCGACATTCGACGACCCTGCGGGCTCTACCGTCCCCCAGTATAGTAGGGTAATCATTAGCAAGATAGTAGGAGGTAAGACCAGGGGCCGGTGGTGGACGTTCGGGTTGGGTTGTTCATGACCGCGCGCCAGACTTCCGGTAAAGCTCGCGTGGGAAGATATTGATCCGCTCCGGAAGGTTGTTGAGCTGCAGAAGTTCGTCTTGACAGCCACGGTGCCACACGCGCGCTCGATCTTGCTCACCGCAAGACTTTCCCCTTTGTTCTTCTAAGGCTTTACGAACGGGCTCTGACACGATCCTTTGATTTCCTTTCATGCACTCTGATCCAGAAAAGGGCGGTTCGGCGGGAAGATCGTCGGGAAACCAACCTCATCCCAACGACGGTCATTGGTCTAAACATCCACCTCTCAACATGCACTCTATCCAAGAGTACGACGAGGAGAACGTCAGCGGAGGCAACTCTACGGGGCGTGCTGGTACGGGCATTGATGGTCTATGGGTGTGCTTTGTTACTGACTGCGACCCGTGTGGCACCAGATGTCGCGTCCTTGAAACCCCCTTCCTTTGCACAAAGCGAATTTCAAACCGTGAGTGCCTGCGCAAGGTCCTCGCTCTAGTCATCTACTAAGATAACTGTGAGGCTATAGATAGTGAGAAGACAGCGTCATGGAGGAGATCCTGATGGTCTCAAAGTCGGCCATCGCCACGAGCGCCATCCGCACCTCCGGAATGACTGGGAGTTCTCGGTGAGTATATACGATACATTGGGATCTTCTCTATTTCTTACCTTTACAATGATACTATTAGGGCTGGGGGTCAATGCAGTACCTAGATATCCCTGACAGTGAACTCTCAGCGGCGCAGTCGCGATTCGAAGCCCCACGCCATTACCTCAATCGTCTACTTGCATGTGCCGTTGCGGGTAACGACATCACAGGAGGAGTGTTCTACACGTTCCCACTAGTTGCGGCTGCGGCGGGTCAGTTGATGGTCTCTGCTCTCCTCCATAGCTCAGTCTACTCATGCGGCATAACAGGGGTTTATGCTCCCATATGTTTGGTCTTGGCTTGCCTCCTGCTATCGCTACTGCGACCCCTGCTGTTGGAGCTTGCATCTGCTGCGCACCTTAATGGGGCGTAAGTTTCAACTTCTTATTAACATTATGCATGAGCTCAATCATACTGTTACAGGAACTACATCTATCTTCTTCAATTCTCCGGCAAGACGATGGGCGTTATTGGTGCCACTGCTACATTATTGGATGCGATCTGCACATCTACCGTATCTGCCGCCACGGCCAGCTCCTATCTCTCTGGAGAGTTTACTCATCTACCTGTATCACCTGGAGTCATCACCATAGTCTTACTGATTGGGCTGGGTCTCCTGGCCTTGGCCGGTCTACGAGAGAGTGCATCAGTATCCGCTGCAATCTTTGCCTTTCATGTGCGTGTGACTAACTTCATCGTCCTTATACTATCCCGATTGACATCTGTGTCAGATTCTCACCATGACTGTCCTCTTCATCACGTCCGTCGTGCACTGGGCAACCACGGATCCTCACTCGTCTGTATTGAGATCCAACTGGGCGACAAGACCCGGCGCAGCAGGGGACACCCTTCACTCGCTCTTCTTCGGGACGTGCATCGCATTCTTGGGAGTGACAGGCTTTGAATGCACGCCCTCATATGTCGAGCATTTACGTCCGCGGACATACTCCCACGTCTTACGCGACCTCATTATCGGCGGCACGCTAGTCAACGGATTGCTCTCCTTCGCAGTCTACGCAGTTCTTCCATCGACCACTATCCTTGAGGGCAACAACGTTCTTTCTACGCTTGCCGAGGTCTCGGGTGGAGGCAAATGGCTGCGGTACTGGACCGTTGTTGATGCTGTCTCCGTACTACTTGGGGGAATCTTGACTGGCGTTGTCACGGCCGGGACGTTGCTTGATCGCCTCGCTAAGTGCGTCTATCTACCTGCCTCCGTCTGTGCGTACCACTTTACTCACATACGCTCAGGGACCGGCTATTGCCACAGTTCTTCCTGCTCAAGCTCCCCGTCACGGGCAGCGCATACATTGCCACGCTTTTCGCTCTGGGATTATCTTTGCTCTTATACGTGGCATCGGCTCTGAGCCTCGAGACCGTCTCGGACATGTTCTCCGTATCATTCGTCTTTGAGCTTCTTCTGGTACGTCTGCTTGAATGTCAAACGAGCCCGAGCTAACGAACATTGACACCAGTACGTCATCTCGACGCTTCTATTGAAGTTCAATCGACCACATCTTCCTGTGTCATACCGTGCATCTATGCCTACCGTCCTTTGTGCGTTTGTGGCCATGCTTGCCATGTGGATTGGGAACATAGTCGCCAAGTAAGTGCAGTCTACGCTCTGACAAGATGCTCTATTTACCTCCCGAGATAGCCCTCTCTCACTCGGCTTGTGGGCTGCATCTTTCGCCGTCGTCTTCTCAGCTCTGCTTCTTGTTACTGCGCAACCTTACATAGTGCGCCTATTGCTCCGACTACACGGATCTAGCCCGCTTGCAACGTATGAGTGGACCGCGGGATGGGCGGAGCGTTTGGTCAAATGGTATCGACGCAGCCGAAGTGCCCGCATCTGCGTGTGGATCAAGGATGATAATGTAGGCGTTCTTCACTCGACTATCTCACGCGTATTCATAGCATCTTCAGATCCATACGATGCTACAAGCGCTCTTGTCAGTGCAGAAGAACTCGCCGGACGCACGGACGGTCGTCTTTGTGCATGCATACTCGAACATTGACCATATTCCCAGCGAACTTCACCCCAACGCCCGGCTACTTGACGAAGCCTTCCCTTCCATCACCATTGAGTGAGTTCTTGAGTTTCAGTCTGCCAACTTGTCTCGTACTCATGTCGTCCCCTCAGCCTGTCTTTCGTGCAGGGGTCCTTTGGCCCAACAGTGCGTAGCTCGTTTATTTCCCCACACTTGTACTGATCATTCTTCGTGAAGCTTGTGGAAGCTGCTTCAAGCATCATGAACATCCCGCGCAGTCGCATGTGTCTCATCACACTTGGTCAAGACCATTCGTGGTCACTGGCTGACTATGGCGGCGTACGCGTCATTATGTGATAACCCTTTGCCAGAGGGCGTCGCGCGGGTTCCGGAATATCATGACACTAACGACTTTTCATGATTCATGACCTCTGTACAACCTATCTGTAGACCATAGCGGAGCGCTCAGCGCAGTACATAGAACTCTTACCAGATAAGCTCACGCATCACCTGAATGTCAACATATCAATGTTGAATTGTCGTCCGAATGATGGTTTGTCTGCCCTGCTCACGTCAACGCGCCACGCAATTGCGCGAGTGGGTTCAAATGCCTCTTGCCTCTCGCCATCGCTTACGGTCGTTCACTCTTTGAATATTCATACCTTTGCTGTTCTGTATGCGGAAGGTGGCTCGTGGACCCATCATGCTCAGAGGATAATTTAAAGCAATTACGCTTACTCTCTGACGCGAAAGCCTGGACTTCGTCATCGGTGTTGACCTTCGATTTCTCATCCTTCCTATTGGGCACACGCGCTACGGCTTCAGCGGGTCTCTATATGATCTTCGCTCGCACTTTGAGCTTCAGAGCTGCAGGAGGCTTCAGAGCTCTTGCACATCGACCAAGCCGGATTTACACCATGGCCCAACCAGCAGCCCCGCCATCATCGCAGGAGAACACCTCCATGTCGCAGCAGGAGCGCCGGGTATACGGGCGCCTCTCAATGATAATGGAGCATTTCGTGCGTAGTCTACTTAATACTTGTTCGGGATATAGTATGCTCACAGGCGCCACAGCACAACAATTTTCGGCGGACATGGAATGTGCTCTACTCGTCGGTGTCCAACGAAGAAACGGAGCCTGCCACCAAGCCGCTACCCGCGAAGCGCTTGATCGACGTCGGAATGGAGTTCGTCGACCACCTCACGCTACACCACACCATTGAGGAGCAGCACCTCTTTCCCATGCTCGCGAAGCGCATGCCCGGGTTCAAACCCGACGCCTTTGCGTACACCCAGCACAAGGGCATTCACGAGGGACTCGACAAACTCGAAGCCTATCTGAAGGCATGTCGGCGCGGACAACGCGAGCTCAGGCGGGAGGAGCTGAAGGAGATTCTCGACTCATTCGGAGGAGTGCTTTGGCAGCATCTCGATGAGGAGGTTGCTGAGCTCGCACCGGAGAAGATGAAGGCCGCCTTCACCTTAGAAGAAGTTATGCGAATTCACGTTTGATCGCTGTTGTTCCACCGCGCCACCCGCTGTAATTCAACTTCAGTCCTGTCTCGGCCTCATGATAAGCACCCCTCCGTGGTCCTCGTATCTAAGGATAGTGCCAGGATGCATCACCGCAGTAGCCTTGAAGGATTTTGACGTTGATAGGGCGCTTCGTATCTTGGGTCCGATCGACGTATCGCTGGCTCGGCAATGGGGATCGACATGATACGGGGACGCTCATTCTTCTCCTTGCGGGGGTCATGCAATACCTACGTGCCTGACTTCGTACATCCATTCTTCCGTGCGGGGAAGCGTGATACCAAGTGCAGATCATCAAGGCTATCTAGGTTTACCTGGTGTTGCCTTAGGCTATCTATCAGCCTCAGGTCTCAGCGTTGCACTGATGAGCGGTATGGCCGAGCATCGTTCTCGCGCCCGCCAAAGCGGTCGCTCGTCTGACCATCTCATGCGTTCATCGTATCCGCGTGCTTCTTGATGGGCGAACGAAAGAAGCGCATACGGGCTACTAACTTGGACCTAGGAACATCGAATTCGGAGGTCTTACGGCTACTCCGCGGTGCGTGTACTGCGGCTAATCCGGCCGCTATCTGCTTATCTCTTGTCCTGCTCCTCACCAACGCTCATGCCCCTTCCACAGTACTTATAGCCCTACAGTCTACTTTGCTTCTCCAGCGCTCGCTCTCCGGAATTGTTCAGCCGCCGGGTAGTACGCCTTTGCGCTAGCAGCTCATTGACGCCATGCCTTCCTCCATCGACGAGAAGTCTCCCATCGACGAGAAAGCCTCGTACGATGACGGCGTCATCTCCAAGGTTGACGCCGAGGTATCCGTGAACGAACTCAGGGACGACACTGGTATGTCAACCATGGCTCGAATGCGAACATGGCTCATACTCCTTGTCGCAGTGCACGCCGCCGAAGGCGACTATACCGAGGATCAATACGCTACATTGAAAAAGAAGATCGACAGATATCTCCTTCCCCTCATGTGGCTTTGCTGTTCGTCTCCTGGCGTCTATCCACGGCGCTCATGCTGATCAAACTGGCAGATGGTATCCAACAAACGGACAAGACGGCGACTGGTAAACGCTCTTGCTTCCCCAACTGGTTCTGCACTTTCTCAATACGATTCACGTCTAGGCACGATGGCTACCTTCGGTATGCGTACCGAGTAAGTCTGGAATTCCCAGTGCTAGGCGAACAGATGGCATTTACTGATCATCTTCAGCACCGGTCTTGTTGGACAACAATACTCGTGGTTGACGACTATCTTCTGTACGCCACAGTATATGCTACGGAGCCTTCGCTGACTGACTGCTACATAGACATCACGTACATGTGCTGCGAGTTCCCCTCCAACTTCCTCCTGCAGCGGTGGCGACTTGGCCGTACTCTTTCCATCTACATGATCTGCTGGGGCATCATCGTGCTTTGCATCGGCTTTGGTTCGTCCGATGTTTGTTATGGGCGTTTCTCTACCCTGACCCTCTTGTAGCAAAGAACTTCAGTCACCTCATTGCTCTTCGTGCTCTCCAGGGTGTAGCCGAATGCTGTATCAGCCCAGGTTTCTTGCTCGTCATTGGTAGCTGGTACAAGACGCGCGAGCACCCTTCTCGTTCCTTGTTCTTCCAGGTTCGTCGCAAGCGTTCCGACCAAATGCGACCATCTGACCGCGGTACACAGAGCGCGAACGCCGGCTTTGGCGCCATCTCTAGCTTGATCCTCTACGGCATCGGTACTCTTCAGGAGAAGCATCCTGGCTTTCAGGCATGGAGGGCCATGGCATGGGTACGCGGCACTCACCCTATACCTTGCGCGTTCTGATGCCTGTTGTAGTTCCTGGGTGGTCTCACAACCGTGGTCGGCATTCTTTGCTTGTACTTCCTCGGTACGCCTTCGGAGGTCCCGTGGCTCAAGCCTGAAGAGAAGCGCATGGCGAACGCGCGCATCGTCTCCAACCAGTCAGGCAATGACCGTACCGGCACACAGACGTGGAAGTGGTATCAAGTCCGTGAATGCCTTACCGACCCCTGCGTCTGGTTGTCCGGCTGCAACGCGTTCCTGTCGAGCGTGCCGAACGGTGGTATTACGACCTTCGGTAGCATCATCAACCAGAGCCTTGGCTTCTGTACGTGCCAGTCTTCTACAAGGTCGGCGTTATCCTGAACCCTAGCAGCGAACCTTCAGGTCATCCTACTCGGCATTCCGATGAATTGCACGTCGGTCATCCTGTTCGTGATTGTTGGTTTCAGCACAATGCGTTGGCAAGGTCTGCGGATGTACATCATGGCTGCTGCGACTATCCCGCCCTTCATCGGGCTGCTCGGCATGTCCCTCATAACCACCAGCCCGGAAACGAAGGTTCGTAGTATCATCATGCTCCACAAGTAGCGTTGTCTGACATGTACGCGACAGTGGACGAAGTGGGGCATGTACTACATGGTGAGTTCTTCTGACCCACATTGTCGTTGATATTTACTCACGCCCGCGTAGACCGTGCCCTTCGTTCTCGCAAGTATGTCATGTAGATCTCAGCTGTCGCGTGTAGTACTCACTAAGCCGCAGTGTTCCTCGGTTGGACCCTCATCCCGAGTAACTTCCCGGGGCGTACCAAGCGTACGGTCACGTCTTCCTTCACCTTCATGATGTACTGCGTGGGCAACATGGTGAATCGCTCGACTATATTCGGCAGTCTCGTATACTCAATGATATATTAGGTCGGCTCTCAGATCTTCAAGGCGGAAGACGCTCCGAAATATACCTCAGGGACCGTCGGTTGCAGTACTTGCTTCGCCCTCGAGTGCTTGGTGATCCTGAGTGCGTTGCAGTGCGCTGCCGTTTGCAAACCCGACTAATGTATCGACAGCTTGGCGTACGATCTATGTATTGCGCAACCGCCGACGTGAACGTGCGGCAGCTGCTGCCGGTATCACAGAGGAGGAGCGTGTCGCGCAAGGGAAGCTAAATGGCGAGCTTGACAAGACCGACTTCGAGAACCAGCACGTACGTGACTTGCTGCTATACCTTTGTCCATCTTGCTGATCTCTTCACCAGTTCCGTTACACCTTGTAGACTTTTCACGATTGACGTTTTCACGTTTGGGACTGTTGTACATATAGACGATTAGGGGACCCCTTGTAGGACATGATATGCACTGGATCTTTGCTTTCCTACGCCTGCCAAAGATGAAGGGACGACGCTCCAATGTTTAGCGCACAAATCCGATGGAGTAAACACGATAGCCCAGCATGCAGAACACATAAAACATGAGTGAGAGGGAAATAAGGGGCGATATGTATTACTGGGAGCATGGCCGAGGGAGACAATGCGTCATTTGCGCATGCGTTTCTTGAAGCGTTCCATAGCCTAGTAATGATCAGTAGCTACAGATGGTACAACGGCCTGGGAGACGGACCAGATCGTCCGTCGCAACTTGACCGTGTTGATTTCGAGGGCGATACTCCTCTTCCTCTTGTGGTGGTAAGCCCATCGCTTCACGCTTTGCGTCGCGAATGATATCCGCATCCGATTTCATGCGTAGATTAGGTTGGTAGACTGGTGGAAACGTCAGCGCACCGGCCTATCGACATCAAGGTGGAGGGATAGATCGTACATCGCTGGTTCACCAGATGCTGCTCGTCGCTGGGCACCAGCCTCTTCCGAGCCTGTCTTTCGTGGGCCATATCTTGCTTCGCTTTCTCAGTCTCCTCAATGTTCTTCAAGCGTGCGCTGCCACAAGAATCAGACAACACCCCACCACGCTCGTGAGCTGTACGCACTCCATTCCAAGATCAACTTCGGGAATGGCGGTCAACATCGACGCGCTATTGGTAACGTTGCCTTCTTCAAGCGTTTTGCGCTTGCTGTCAGACTGGTCGGGAGTTTCTGCCGCGTCTTTCGACGTCCCGGCCGCAGCCTCTCCAGATGATTCTCCCAGACGACGTTTCTTCATGTTCTCTTCGATATAGGCCATCCTGCAAGGTGCCCCGTCAATTGGGCGCTGGGATGACGATGGAAGAGCAGTACATATGCTTGTCAACGTCTAGCGCGTTTGTCTGCTGCGTGAAGTTACTCTGTCGCACGGAACGACGCGCTTTAGCGTCCTTGTCGCCAGTATCGCTGCATTATATGTCAGCTCCATGACGGACAGGAATATTATAGACGCCACGCACTCTTCAGCTTCCTCCGCAGGCCGCACACCAGTTTTCAAGCCGTACGTCTCGCCGGGCTCGCCTTCGTCAGGACCGCGTTTCCGGCGCTTCTTCGTTTCGCCCGCGATGAGTTTGGTGGCGTCGATTCCCTCTCTCTGTCTCCTGAGTTTGCGCAGCTCGACTAGTTCATGCAGTCTTTTGCACTCGAGAACGAGTTTTGTCAGTCCCCCGCGTTGGGATACATGCATTGAATCTGACACACGGTAAGTTCGCCTCTTCTGCGTCTGCTGTCGGTGAACCAACTTCAGGTTGTGTGAGAGCATCATCGGCCTCGCGCGCACGAGCAGCAGTTTGAGGGCGAGAACGCTTTCTGATCATATCTTCTGGAGTTTGCGAGGCGGATGCAGTGGAAAGGACGATAAGGGAGCGCCGAGGGAAGGTGGAGGTTCGCGATGAAAGGCGTTCAGGACGCAACTTGCTCTCACTGAGCGCCGGAAGTCGGCCCGCACTTGAACGCGATCACATGTATTCGGAGGCACTACCCTTACTCGCACCCACACCTGCTTGGAGCGGAACGACACAGTATCGCACGAGTTGGATATCAAAGTAGAAGGTAGTTGTGTTACGTTCGATAAGAAAGTGCGTACAGAGGACTAATATGCGAGAGGGCAGGTAGTGGGATCGAAGCCGGCGCAATCATCGTGCTGTCGCCGATCCCGCCTACGCGGGCAGCGAATCACCCATGACGTGCTCACGAAAGTGCATAAGCGGACCCTCCAAATCTGCATCCTCGCCTTGTATTCCTTCCTTCTCCTCATGTACGTTCTGTTCGACTCGTGGCCGGCGTCGATGTCGGTGTTTATGACGGGGACGTCGAAGCGGTGGAAGATTACCATCCTCCAAGTCGGAAGAGTCCCGTGGCTGATGGATATGGTTGAGGAGTAGAGAATAGTATGAGGACACTGTCTTCGCTTCCCGCAACGCCTTGCGGAACTTTCTTCCGGCTGGGCTGGATGATGCGAGCAGCGGTACACGGTTGAGATGACACGTCGCACTGAAGCCACACGGTCAGCCTTCGCTTTATAGATCTCTGAGCTGATTCAACGCACATGTGTCTCCTAAGCGCTGCTTGAGTAAAGCGGTAGTACTCATGGGTATCGCATGTGGAGAAACTACAGAACAACACTAGCGGTGGGTCGTCAGATTGATCATTCTGGTCTGTCACAAGGTAGTTCGGTGCGGCCTTTTCCAGACGCGCGCGTCGGAAGTTGTCAACCCCGTATTTTACCTGCCAGTGACAGAATAGTGAGCGCAGTCGAAAAAAACAAGAGGTCAAAAACACACCTCATCTAAGGCTTCGAGAGTGCCCAGCACGCTCGGGTATATGCTTTTGAGCCTCTCCGCTAGAGGGTCCGGCAGCGCGATTTGAGGGCGGTTTAAGCCAGTCTCAGTATCCCCTTCAAGCTTGGCTATCTTTGTCGATGCCCGGCCAACACAGTCCATGCTGCTATCCGGAGCGTCTCTCTTCAAAGAGCCTCTGTGATGGCTGGTACGCTCCTGATGATCGAGTTCCGTCTTGGATTCTTCGATGCTCGTATCAGGCGTAAAGCGCATCTCATCGGCTGCCATTGAGTCGTCGAGGTACAAGAGCGTGTCCCTTAGCGAGAGGTCAGAACTCAGTTTCGCTCCACTCTCAGAGCGCGAGCCAAATGTTCGCCTAGAAGCTTTTCCAGCTACAACGAGACACGAATTGCAACATGAGCCTCAGTTATCGTCGAAGGAGTGATAACGAGTACTCACGTAGCGCATGCCACCACTGATGCTCTCCCAAGCTCCCAAAGTAGTCTGTATGTGGTATGTCCTCAAATGCTCTCAACTCATTCGTAAACAGATCCGGATCAATGTCAGCGGCGCCGGGTTGCCTGCAACGTAGCGCGATCATCTCGGTGAGAGCGTGTATGAACGGCGAGCGGGGAAGCTCATGTCTACGGCGTAAATCGCGAGCATTCCACTATAGCAAGCATTATCAGCGCTCTATAAGTCAGGAAGGGAGATGCTGCTCACGAGTTCGACAATGAAGTCGTGCGCGTGCGCCAGCTGCGAAGATTCGGGTGCGCCTTTCAGCGCGCACAGCGCAGCGTGGACCCGGGCAACGGCAACAGCAAACTCTTCCATCCCGACGACGGCAAGCAACAACGGCGCAAGTGCCCTGAGACAGGAGGACTGACGAACAGGAGCAGCTGGGAGCTAGATGATCGTGCAAGGACAAGGAGAAGACCCAAGCCAGCCACTACCCGTGGCCGAAACGCGAACCATAACGTGTGACATCACGCGTGCCCTGCCACCGGACTTCGAGTCTTCGACATGCCACCAACGTCCGTCCGACCTTATCCCCCCGCGCAGTCGCGTACAGAGTTCGATGAGGCAGAAGAAAGCAATGCAACGCGTACTTACTTGAGTCTGGAGCCATAAAAATATGTGTTCGGGGATAGATAGCGGGTGGTGAGAGTCTATGTGTACCGCACAGCATCGACGCTTTACGTGCTTTATGGAGATCTGAACTCGGCGTATACATCCACGGATGGCAGGATAATCTGTCGCTGAGCGACCTCTCGCGAGAGCGTAATATAGCTGACGAGCGGAGTTACAGCTGTATCGGGACGTCCGAACCATACCGGATAGAAGAAGGCAGAGGACAAATTTGAGCGCGAGGAAGTGGGAGGACAGCTTGCCTGTGCTTTGCAATAGTTGAGATCGATCCCCCACCGTTTGTCAATTATAGCTCGGCCCATAAGTCTCACGTCGAGCAGGGCGTCGTAGACGATTTCATCAAACGACTTCGACCTTGCACCAAGAACTGCACGCCTAGATAGCGTCACGGGCAGCGGGCAGCCCGATCACCGGCTACAACACGAGGCAAGCCACAAACGAGCCGGGAGCACTCTACTTTAGCCTGGGAAGGGAGTGACAATAGGGAGACAGGCTGTGAGCGCTTGAGCACTCCTTTGAGGTCGCGCACGGCATTCGCCGAAGCCCCTCGCCGGCCCCTCCCGCCCTCCAGCGGCAGAGCGTGAAGAGCCGGAAGAGCGTAGTCATTGATATTCGACGTCAGTATACCCCTTGGAGTCTTTAGAATGGAAGTAAGGGCGCGCGCAGTGCTGGAATGCGATGGGGAAGGCGGACTGGGAACCGCTCTTTGTGGCCTGGGCCACGCGGCCGGAAAATGCCGAGCCGGGCGCATCAGCCGCGCGACATTTAAGATCAGAGGCGGCACAGGCCAAGCAGCCGCCCTCTCTACCTCTTTCGCTCCCCGCCGCCATTAGCTTGCATCAAATTTCACCTACATCTACCCTCGACGGACTTGCATCACACGATGTCCCACGAATACGCCCCCTTCGCAAATTTCGAGGACTATAACCGCGCCGTGCCACAGCTGGGCGCTGATTCTTCCAAGCTGACTGACGCAGACCACGTACGCACATGTAAATTATTTCGACGGCATTGTACTGACTGGTATCTATAGATGTCAACAGCGAGCCACAGGGATGGTGCCAGCGACCTCAGCTACCTCCACTTCCCCGGAAGCTCTCACTCTGGCAACCTTGGCTGGGGCACCGAGCCGGCCTACGGTAGCGCGTTGCAAAGCGCGACTACCCTAGGAATGGACTACACTTCTCTTTCCGC
>UWZB01000076.1:8333-42876 GCA_900536885.1 Peniophora sp. CBMAI 1063
CCCCCCCTCCCCCCCTCCCCGCCGACTTTAGCGTTATGATCGATCATGTGCTTCCCATCCTTGCGCATTGTCCCGCGATTCAAACGGTCATCCGAGGCGGGCGGCTGTTCAACATCCTAGTTCAATCCCTGGACATCTGCCGGGCCGAGGCACGGCTGGGAAACGCAAGCAAGGACCTCTATCGTAAGTGGTTAGACCGTTAGCTCCGCTCCTGCGGACTGACTCTGAACTCCCAGGCCTATGTTCGGATTGCGTGCGGGGTATCGGCGAATGGGCTGTGGCGATCAACGGGTACAGAAAGAAGAGCAAACAGCGCCAAGATATGCGCAAGGTGCTACGTCGAGAGTGGCGCCCCATTCTGCACGCACTGCGCGATACGACGCCTCTGCCAGACCTCGCGTACGCTCACGGACTTTTGATTGACACTTGGGAGAAGCTTGGCCGAGATCTAGGCTTCGAAGAGGGGAACGCCGATACGAAGGCCGGTCAGCCTGCTGCGCGGGTTTGTGCGTGGAAGGGGTGCCCGCAGCGCCTCCATCCAGGGGCCAGCGCTTTGAAGGTGTGCAAGGGTTGCGGAGNCCGGAGTGCAGGCGATTGAAGTGACGAGGGGGTGTGTCTCAGAAGCGAAGATCGTGGCCGACGTGAAGTCGTGGGGATGATGACATGATGAAACAGGCGTCAGGATGCTTTATTGCCGATATACTATCTCACTTACATAGCATGAGGCGCAATGTCACGTACATGTTGTCGGATTAAATGTGCGCGCCTAAGCGCGGTGGTCCTGGACTGGGATTGTTGCGGTGACGCGCTGAAAGAGATGCATCATGTGGCGGTTATACTTAGCACTGTACCCATCCTGCTAGTCATCCGCGTGCATACAATACTAGGTATTGTTCTGAGAGTACAAGACAAGAATAG
Source organism: Peniophora sp. CBMAI 1063 (assembly GCA_900536885.1). Taxonomy (NCBI): domain Eukaryota; kingdom Fungi; phylum Basidiomycota; class Agaricomycetes; order Russulales; family Peniophoraceae; genus Peniophora; species Peniophora sp. CBMAI 1063. The sequence continues at coordinate 9,252 of UWZB01000076.1, forward strand.
CTTGGGATGACGAGCGAGCGAAAGTATAAGTCCAGCATCTAGAAATAGCGACCTACATCGCGAGGTCGGGAGGACGCCTTGCGAGAACCGGACATCACGGTTCGCAGCAAGTCTGCTTGTGTGTTTCAGGAACGAGCGAATGAGGCGAAGTTTGAAATTAGATACTACATGAGGGATTACGCGGACAAGAGGCGGTGTATCATGTTTCTACAGCTGTATCGTGTCATGTCACCCATTCAACTTCACACTGGGCGTATGCATTGGTCACGTTAAATCAAGCCACCGGTGAGATGTCTACTCAACGCTGCTCATTCAAAGCATAAGTGGCACCTGTTTGTAGTTGCGTTAGGCTAGAGAGTCAACAGAACACATCAAGGCGCACCTCGTCAAGACGACGCTCAATCTCATTACGGAGGGGTTCCTTGGTTGTTGGCAGCACACTGCACGCAGTGAGAGAGCACGTTAAGCACCCTCCTGCCCTATTCATGGCAACAAGCATTTGATCGTCGAGAATATGTTCCAGCGATGGCCGATACTCCTGCATGAACGCGAGTAAGACAAGCTGCGTGTAGCTGCGCCACCAGGTGTGGACGCGTCGTTGCTCGACGTTCGATACACCACCGTCGCGGTGATTTGCGAACCAGATAGTCTCCCGGGGACAATTGCAGACCTCCGCCTCGTCATTTCCCAGACGCTGGGCTCTGACGGTCTCAGCGCCGACCCAAGAGATCGGGCACTCCTTAGTCGCGTAGGCTATTGAACCAAGTTCCAACATGGCGTCATGATAGCGCCATAAGCGTATGAACGCGGTTCCTGGTACTTCGTCGTATTCGACTGTGTGTTCATAGCTCCCAGGTGTAGTACGGCTCCCACATGCACGCAAGGCGTACGGAGCATCCAGAGTCTTCCGTGCAGCCGCACGGACAGCTGCGGCATAACCAAACCGCCATGCCACTGCATATGCTGCAAATGGCTTCAGTGCTGAAAGCTTGACCAGGGCCGATTCAGATCTCTCGCGCAGAAAATCAATGTCATACTTCTGCGCGAGGACTGCGGTGCGTTTGATATCTTCGAGGGTGTAGAGTGAAGGTTCTTCAATAAAGGACCGTGGGTAGCAGAAGCTCAAGAGAAGACGAAGAGTGTCGGTGTCCTCAGTCATCTGAACTACCGGGCGCTTGCTGGCCTCCAGCGCGGGGCTTTGGGGGATTGAGAGCATATCCACGAAGACATGGGAGATAAGCCTGAGGATGGAGATATGGACGTTAAAGTCGACACCGTCGGAGGACCGTAGGGTGATCTCGGCATCTGGAGCACAAAATACTACGTCGGAGCGGGTGGCAGTTGGCGAAGACGAAGCCATCAGCGTGCTACAGAGGACTCAATCCAAAGCTGGGCGTTCGGTGGCAAGAGCCTTCGGTTCTTCTCACAAACCCACATGCACGTATATATAATTCAAGGGGATGCCAAACAAAGGACACGCGAGAATAGGGATCATTAAGGAAATCAGCAATAATACGCGGCCCATATAGCGTCACATATCAGAAATGAAGGTATGGGTAGAACGTAGCAGACGCAGATCATGGTGGTTGTAGAGGACATCCATACCATGGGCGCGCAGCGAACTGGTTTGCTGCCGCTCGGCAACACCCGACACGTGCCAAACCTTTTTCACGCTCGTTGCTCAGATCTCAAACTTCAAACCGTCCTCATCCCGAACCGCTTCACGAGAACGTCTACGCTCAGAGTGCCGCTGTCGTCAGCGTACAGGACTGGCCCGATGGTCTCGTAATTGTGACTGGAGGCATCATGTTTTCGCTGTCAGCCACACCTACATCGTTCAAGACGATGTCAGCACACTCGTTCGTCATTTCGTCTTTGATACGAGGCGACATTGACAGTTGCCGCGCATGAAAAGATAGGCTCACCACCCTCGTAACCGCGTTCGATCACCCTCCTAATATCTCGACCCTCGCCGCGACAGAGGCGGATACAAAGCACTTGAAGGTAAAACCCAGGCGCTACATATTGTATGTTCCACAACCTATTGGTTTGCTTAACTTTCCCACTCACGCGCAATCCGTAGGCACCACAGCCTGCGCCCAGCTCAAGCCGGTACACTCCTGATCAATCGGCAAGTTGGACTGTGTCCCCTCATACCGCGGCGCCGTGCCGGTAGCCCTCGTCCTGACCTTCATTTGGTCGCCGAACTTTGAGACGGTCGTACCACAATAGATTACTCTCTTCACTACCTCACTTCTTCCACCTTAGATCCTATTCTCCAGGTTCCTGCTCCCGATTCACTCGAACCTGCGAGATCGTCCACGAGTCTCTACCCGCCGTGATGGCCAATCTGGCAAGTTCGTGCACCGATGCGAGTAAATCGCGCTCGGCCCATTCTCGCAACAAGATCCGAACGTCGACGTACTCTTGCGTCAATGCGAGACTAGAGACATTCCGCACACGGTAATTTGGCCGTTCGCTCACTCAGTCGTGGTGCGGGTTGGAGCGTCGCCTCGACGGTCGCTCGGAGCTTATAGGCCGCTCAAGCTTGCACGAGCGGCCGTTCCGAGGCCATCGCAAACAGTGGTGGAGCATCCGCAGTCGCTCTTCGTTCGGTCGATGTGAGCTCAACACCGTGTGCAGAATGTCTCTACTACCATCGGTTGCTCCGTTCGCTCCGTTCGCTCGGACACCAACTCCCTGTGCGCGTACCATGTGCATTGACGCTCATGTCGCCGCCTACTCTAAACTTGAATATGGAGATCAGTATGGCGGCACACCTGCTGGAACGAGTTCTACCCGCCTCCTCCCCGTATGATTGGTATGAAGATTGTAGGGGGTTCTCCTCTCCGTATCATCAGAAACACTTGAAGAAGACAATTATCGATTATGTGTATCAGCCTGACTTCGCGCCCTGCTGCCAATTCGTATGCTGTATCTTTGCTCGCTCGTGGGATCAACAACCCTGCCGTTTGTTAAGGAATCCGACTAGCGCTCACAACGGTTTGAGATCAGCTGAATAAGACCTGATCTTGCCAGTGCTGTCAGAATACGAGCTGAAGGTGTTTTTCCTCCTGTGGATACACCAAGGAGGTGGACTCGCTGATATACCTAGGACTGACCTTATCAAGTTAGTCGGCATCCGCGTCGCTGGTCTACAGACGGAATTCATGACGATCAACTCTGCCCCATCAGTCTCGTCAACGGCTACCGTCTGCTGGATATCAGAACGAGTGCTCGGCTACGTCTGCGACCCAGATTGCCGAAACCATCGCTCGTATAGGTGTTGTGGACCAGCCGCCTCTCGTCGGAGGCGACTCCAATGCCCAGATGGGCCAGCGGGAAGTAGGCGACGTCTTGCACTGGTTTGCGAACTGAAAGACCAACTTCACAGAAGATCATCTCATCACTGAGTTCCGAGGCTCGGAGCTCTGCTTGCTCGATGAGTTGGAGGGTCTCGACGAGCCTGGTCGCTGAACCTCCTTTGGTGCCACCCAATACGACCGTCCCCTCGCCGACATCGATTACAGGGTACGCGCCCATGCCATGGACGCGCCGCCTCTCATACACATGCATATCGAGAATCGAGGACGACTCCCCACTCATGCACCGCTCATTGCAGAAATCGCGATCCCGAGTAGCCTACTCGATATCGAGAGGGTGGCCGGACAAATGCACATATTCCGCCTTCTCGATCGTTGACTTTTCCGCCGCCAATGCTTTGGAACCTACCTCCGACGACGACGACGCCTCTAGCAACACCCCGCTCACCCCAATTGGACAAGTTGTATGTGGCACCCGATTGTGTGACGCCGACAGAATCGCCTGTATAGTACGTCCGTTTCCTACACACAATGCTAGAGCATTGCTGCGACGGGAAGCCCGTCTACATCACGTTCATCGATATCAGCAACGCTATCACCCGCTGTTTGTGTGGCGGATGTATCGGCCTCGTCGTCGAGCCACTGCCAAAGCGCAGAGGGCCACCGTCGCGATCACCGATGCACACTAGATTCTACGAGGGCTGGAAGCCCCTCGACGCGACGACCCGGTACGATGCGGCTGCTTCGTCATATATCAGGGTTCAGTCGCTTAACCATGCTCACAAGCCTGTTACATAGGTAATCCCAAGTAAGTATTGCATCTCTCACATGATTGAGATATTAGAGCCCCCCTCGAGCTTTCGCATGACGATGCACGATGCATAGCGCACAAATATATAGATCGCTGCTCTAGAGATCGTAGTATGCACAGGTGTAGCCTGCGAGAACAGTAGTTGAGGATCCAATCCAGGCAATGCGCTGGTTCTACCCCCAACTAGTGGCCACGCTCAATCGAGACTTTTCCCTCCGTTCCCAAACGAAGTTCCATCGAAAAAACATATCTATGTTTTCCATTCCTCGAGAAACGCCGTGCCTGAACTCAGTCAGCAATTGAAGTCAGTCAGCCAAATGCGAAGACTCACTGAGTATCGAGATGCGTTTCAACTTGTGCACGCGTGAACCACGTATTTGAGCTCATATGGGCGAGACAATGACAGCAACCCCAAAAGTTAGTTGAGTCACGGTGGGAAGACTTCGGTGTTCGTGCGATTCTCTCAAAGCACATTGCTGCGTCGATGGGGTGCTTGGTCATGTGGCATACCTATAATATAATGAGATGAATACAGAACCAAATCGATTGCACACCTACCATGGTCCTCCACGAACGCTGACCTGAGTCGGGACACACTAGACACCTGAATGCCCCCCCCGCCTCGTCTGCTACAGCACACGAGGTTCCAGCCGGATCCAATCCTAATAATACCAGAGCCTTCTTTGCTGCAAGATGTCCGATGACGCTGGGCTTGACATCCGCGTCCGGATATAGATAGCACAGACACGATAAACACTCTAGGCCAAAGAAGACCGAGGTACCAGTACCGTGCGTACGCCGCATCGTGAAAGCGTAAAGTGCGAGGTCAAGGTCCATGAGCCCACTCGGCGTCATCCAGTAAGATTTATTGGCCGGGATCGAGGGTATGACAGGTGTCAAGGTACCAACGGGCCAGCTAGGCGGTATTGCATTGCGTATCCGAGTAGCTCTGCTTGTAATCCAGTTCCGGAGATCTGCAGGGACGATGGAGCGGAAGTAGTTCTGCAGCAGCGTGTATTGATGATTCGTAGATTGGGCCGAACGCTGTACGGTTTGAAGATGCGAGAGAACACCATTCGAAAGGAAGCGGGGTATTGTGGGGAGTAATGTCATGATGATCGGATCCGTCCTGGCGATGAATTGACTGTAGTGTTTGATGGCACTTTCGAGCAAGGCCGTCCTTTTCGTGTATGCATCCATCTGGCGGAGCGTGCGCTCGAAAGCTTGCCGGCCGACTCAACAAAATTTCAGCGTGTACATGAAAGAAAGACAAGGGCAACTGTACCGATTGAAGTGGAACGTCCCGCATTTGTCATTTCAGGGTGGACACGTAGTGCTACATTGACGATGTGCTCCGTAAAATCACGCTGTGTATAGACCGAAAGCACGCTAATCACAGTGAGACACTATGTCCTCTTAGTAGTAGTAGTGTCCTACCTGGACTCTCGTGATTGTTGGGCAACACAAGCGCGGGTGGGTGAAATCGTGTGCATGTCCGGGTCCATGGCATACAGAATGGCGGCAAACTATCACGAGATGTCACATATATCCGACGCAGAGTAGGAGGGTAAGACATACATCCATTTGCTTTTTAGTCGAGCGTGTCCATTTATAGTCAAGCACTTCCAACGCCATAGATAGGGTCTCAGGATCACCCGTGTAAGTGCGAATGACGGCAGAGATGTCCTCGCAATAGGCATCAATATCCACCCTGCGAAAGTAACATTCCCCTCGTTCGCTGTTCGAGCGAGCTATCAAAATAGCATATGAGAATTTCATCCACTGCATATAGATCTGGTCTCGTACTGTTCTCGTGCGGGAGTATGAGAGCCAGAAGCAAGTGACTGGGTAGGTGCTCCATGGTGGAAGGTGGTAATAACGACGGGATGCGCGATGAGGGTACCAGCCTGAAGATGTATAAATGGAGTGTGATACTGTTGAATATCATCCCAAGTACGTACTCGTTGCGTGAGCACTCTTTGCACAAGCGGCAGGACAAAGCCCACATAGTTGAACTCGATGTCCTTTTCCTGCACAACTGCAGCCATTAGTTAGATATGGAATATCCAGCACAGCAGCCCCACGCACTGTACAAAGGCGTTCAGAGGCTAACAAGCCACACCAGACCCTTGCCGACAAGGTTGCCGGTTTGGAGGGATATCCCTGTTGAACAGCCCCGGTCGCAACCTGCTTCCAGACCCATTCGAAATCCTGCGAGTCCATCACCGAGCGCGCACGTATAGCCGCAATCAGGTCCATAACTGCACGAGGAGATAGCCATAGAATTATCTATATCCGCAATTGCTTAGCCAAATTCCGGGAGTTCTGGCATTGTACTGACCTCGACGATTACGTCCCTAGGCATATCCGCCAACCCACGACTGGTCTTCAAAGTACCTGCGCAGGCCGCGTAGGTCGTGTCACGACGTTTCCTGTTGCAGGAGCGCATGATGGTAGCGAGCCAGGGCAGGGCTGTAGCTCACATTCACCTTGGTTATATCTAGTCGTCACGCAAGAACAAAGGCCTTTGTGCACACCTCATGGCTGATGGCCCAGCGATAAATGAACCATTGCGTCAGCTCTTGCGGCCAGTTAAAATACGAAGACTGGTGGGGCATCGACTAATAGATACGCTCTGGCGTGTGGATGACAGACCAAAGGTGGAGGTGGAGGCCGACTATGAAGGTACTCGTGAGTTTCATGCGCGTCGTTGCAAACTCTCGCACGGCACCCGACGGCATCGATCGCTCTCATACCATCAAGCCTCTATTCGCACAGCCATCTGCGCGCCGAACCAATGATCTACACATGCTTTTGACTTCTATCACTGGAATACATGGCCGTCTCGCTGCTGCAGCCTGTCTCAGACAAACCTCCGCTCTCTTGCCTCATACACCCTTCCGCATAACGTGCTGCACGTATTGTACGACTCGCGTCATGCAACAATCGCATGCACCATGTATCTAACAATGAGATGATGAGCCAAGTGCACGATACAAGAACGGTTTAGACACAGCAGAACGCGCACCTCGGATGTGAGCGCATTTGAGCGGTCAAAAGTCTGTGGTCGTGCTGGTCGCGTTGACGTCGTTGGACGACGGGACAGCCACGCTAGGTGAGCTAGCCGCCTTACCAACGAAGAGTGCCTTCGCTTGAAAGACTGGCCGCGATGTGCCCATCGACTCTAAGTCAATACGCGTGCAATTGCCTAGAAGGTCGTCGATGCCGATGATCTTCTCGGCTTCGTCTTCAGTTCGGTAGAAAAGCCTCCCGCCGCGCCTGTATCTCCGATAGTTATCCTTGACCTCGTCATCGGCGGATAGAGTGTGGAAGCCTCGAACTACGGCGAAGCCTCGAGCGACCTCGTTCGACTGCGTTGCAGGAGTGATGAAGAGTTTGACTATTCGCGCTGCTCGCCACCCCTCCCCAGCCTGTGCCTTAGGATCCGGATCCGGGATAGCAACATAGTAGTTTGGATGAGAGGTGCCATAGATGGCACCTCGTATCTTGACCTCGTTCAAGTATACAACGGAACGAGTCGTGCGCCAAGGGTTGTTTGCCGTATTATGGATGCGATCTAGTTCTATGTTCCAGTGGTCTGGCGCTGGGCTCCTTTTCTTGCCGACAATCTGCGCGGCGAAGTCTCGGAGGCCAAGTTCGCCGACTGGGGACAACACGTCGGTGTAGAGCGTCCCGCGTCTGCGCCTCTCCGGAGTTTCTGCATACACCTCGCGTAGTTTCTCCAGCTGAGAGCTGAGTGTCGGCTCGTCCATGCCACTAGTGTCCAGCTCTCCTGCGTCCAGTGCGTCGATTACAGTACGGAGGCGCCTTCGCTGGCACGTGGCTGTAAAGATGGTAGTTTCCATCTCGCCTGCGCGAAGATCAGCGATCGGAGACCTCATATCGTAATGATGGAACTCACTGGGTCGATTATTGGTTGGCACCCTCTGCATAAGTCCGATACTCCTCTCGTAGGCATACGCGTTCCAATTGGCAGTGGGGCCGAAATACGGGAGCAGATCCAGAATATGGAACATATCATGATGACATGGGTATAGGGGAATATCAGGGAATAGATGCCTCAGCGCATGGACGTATTCGCGGTAAGCAAGAGCCGCGTCCCGCACTGCCTCCAGATTGAGAACATCTGATGCGGTCAGTTCCAAAGTCAAGGCCAGCCACATGGTACAGTCTAGAATTTGGCGCTCCCGAGTGTGTACAGGGTAATGGCCCCATAATCGCCCAAGAGTGATCGGCAGATAGACGACACAAAACCAGAAAAGGTCATTGGCGTGGGTCGTCCCAGCGGAGGGGGTACCGAAAATCCTGGAAATGTGGCCCATCCAAGCAGGCACGATAGTTGCACCAATGTCTTCATGGACGAGACGCAAGCGCTCACTCCCAAGAATGACCGTCTTCTTTTTGGCCTCCATCGTCCTCCGAGCCTCGTTCATCAACTCCTCGTCTTGGTCCCTCACTGCACCATCTTCGTCTACAATTTTTTGCTTAACTCGCTAGTAGGTCATAGTTTAGCCCATGCTACCCACGAAGAAAAGGCATGACCTACCTCACTTGCGAGTGCTTTAAGGCACTGAGCCTTCGTATAACTCCATATCAAGCCGCGTTTGCTCGTGTCGACCAAGGCACCTGGGACGACATTGAGCAGAAGCACCTTGAGCTTTTGCGCTGTGAATAGCTTCAGCTCTTTGATGCTAGGAGCATATCTAAAATAAGTAAGCATGACGTCCACGTCCGCGCTTGTTGCAGCTCGATCCATGAGTTGCAGGTCGTCGACTGGCCGAGGCACCTGTTCCGACTGCGCTGTACCTCTCGAGGGCTCGACCAAATGGCCATTCTGGTCAAACCACCCCTTCGCCACTCGCTAACTCATCGCGTCAGCAGCTGACATTATGTGCATGCGGAAAAGGCTTCGACGGACAAACCGATGTAGGGCCTCGCTCATGCCATCCTTAGTATGCGTTTTGCATCTGATCGCGGCCCGAGACACGAGAGCTTCCAATATTATCTTACTAAGCTTCTGCAACTCCTCCTTCGGAGACCATCGGACGTGCGACCAAGCATTATCGACCAAGTGTGGATCAGCCCCGTTTCGGACGGGTTCTGGGAGAGTGCCATCGCCGTCGGCAAATTCCAGAGACATGCCCAGAAAGCTCTTACAATGATGGCCGCCCACGTTGTGATGTCCGGTATGCATGACTTCGCCTACGTTCCACAGTATCGCGTCCCAGTAAGGCAGCCGAAGGAGTTCCGAGTAGCGAACACCAGTGACCTTGTAGAGATCATCGCGCTCCTTCCAAGTCTCTAAGGATCGCCATTGTTCAGCCGTCTGACGATGCGACGCATTGTCACGAGGGGCCCATGTGGACCTGTCTGATCAGATAATTGTTAGTGTAGGGGATCACGATTTGCTTACTTGTCAAGGTTGTTGATATCACGCTTATGCAAATGGCAGATAGTACAGAAGTGTTTTGAGCGAAATCCGGCGAATCCACCAGCCTGTTGCGCAGCTGGCATATCAGCCACCAGGGGTACTAGTGCTGCACGAACCCTCCTGCCGCGGGGTACTTCTGGCGTCTGAGACAAAAACACGCCAGTGGTCCATAGTTCTAGAAGATCATCGACGAGCGGACGGAGAACAAAATTAATCTGCTCCAAGGAGGGCTCCTTCGGCCCAGGGACAATGCCGATGAGAATCATGTTCTCGTCCTTAAACCGTATGTTGGGCGGAAGGTTGAGGCATACCAGGCTGATTTCGGTAGATGAGCATTTCTTCCCGCCTTCCCTGCGCCCTCGAGGATTGAACCCATCCAAGCTCAATGCGAAAGCCAGATGAACTTCACCACCGTCGCGGCTAGAGGTGAAGAAAGAAGAGCCTGGCTTGAGCGGGTCGGGTAGCCCCAGCATGACCAAGGCGTCCCAGATGTCATGCATATCATTCAGGTCTATCGTGTGCCCTATATCTGGTAAGAGCGATCCCTCCACTCCCGGGCGACACAGAAACTGTGCGATCCAATGGGGTAGACTGTGATGGGTATATCTCTGGACAGGATGAGTGTACAGCTTTCCCCGAAGGTGGCTAGCGTTCTTCAATCGACGACCGCAACACCCCTCCTTGCCAGAGGGCTCGGGCCCTACATCATCTATATGGCGGGTACAGAAAGTTGGATATGAGTCTGGGCCCGTATCAAGGTATAGCCAGCAACATTTCGGGCATTTGACGTATGACCGCGTCACCGGACTCAGACACATTTTCTTGATGATCTCCGGAGAAGTGTCTGGCATATCATGCACAGTCCGGGCGACATGCTTATCGCCGCGAGATGACAATGTCATGATGAGTTTTATCGTGAAGATCGACCGCTTGAGCTCTTCGTGGGACACGCGTCCGTGCAGGTGCGAATATGCAATGTAGATATATGCAATGGCCGTCAGAGGAGTCCAACCGCGGGGCACGGACGTCATATAGGAGCTTGTATCGATCGAGTTACGTTCGTTGGTGTTCTGGTTGAGTCGCGGACTGGGCGGACGTTCGTCGAGCTCAGTCGAACACTGAGCTTGTGAGATCCAGGCTTCCTGTTTGATCTCTAGCAGCCATTCGAGCGTGCACCGGAGTCTGCTAGTGATCCGAGATTGTGCGTCTGTATTAGCCTGACACTGGTGTGCCGGTTCGCAAGGGCGTTCTGCACGCATAAGGAGTCGGAAGATGTCTGCCTCATAGGAGACAAGAGCGTCGTTATACGCATTGTGAGGTAGAAGGGCAAGCAGGGTCGAGTCGTCGAACGATGCCGGGAGAGGAAGGCGGGGCTGATGTATGAAGACCAGTCGTTGTCCGTCTATTTCGTCCGGTCTCGCCAGAGCGTCATACTGTATTTCCAGATTTTCCATGTATTGTAGACGCGTCCTCTGGCACCGGGATAGATCACCTTCCTCTTTCACTTCAACGGGGGATGACACTCGGCCTGTTGTGCGCTCCGTCGAAGCAAGTGGGGGTAGGGCATTCGATAGTGAGTCCGTGGCTGGTGACTGCACAGGCGCAACATTGGTGTTTCCGTGGTTCAGGTTGTAGACGGTTTCCGCGTGTTTATGTTGGCGGTATTGCGTGTCGGTCAAGACGCGGCCAGGAACAATATTGCCGTACTTGTCCGGGTCCCGATGATGACAGCACCCAGAAGCCTGGCACAGGCATCGCTGTGTATGACTTCCGCGCGCCATGGCAAACTTGTGTTTGACGCAGATCACGGTCTGAGGTATGTACTATCTCGGCTCGAGTCTGCCTTTACGCGTGTAGCCCCCAAAAGCCAGGGCAAAAGCCACTCTAACGAATGATGCCGGAACGCAACGAACCGGTTCGTTGCCTCGCGGAAGTTGCCGGTGATTGAAAGCATGTATGTTTCCACAGCCTGCTACGTTTCGCTGTCCACTACGGTATACTGTACGCAATACACCTCAAGCGGGAAGCTTCCTTCGAGTACATGTGCGCTGGCGGACGGATAGTAATAGGAAACGGCAAGTTTGGGAGATGAGTATGTACGTAGTGCGGCCTGCTGGACGCGACTCACCCGCCGTCCATCATCTCTCTCTAGATCAATGATACAGGCTACTCGCTACATTCAGCGACCAGTTTGCATCACACTTTGTGGCCGAGAAGACTGTGCTACGTTGGTGGATCCAGTCTCCACCTGCCACGATGGTCTTTTGTGGATATCTTCACGTACCTATATGATCGCTTTCCCTGTCAGCGACTTCGGCCTTCTGTTCAACCCCTCTTCGTAGCTGCACACCATGCGCTTCTGTTCCTATATCTGGCTCTTGCTAGTCACGCTTGCACTCGTGACTCATTATGCTTCGCGTCTACTCTGCCACATGAGCGACATTATCGACACAACCAGCAGCGCCTTTAACAACGCCACCGCGTTCTTAACTCCCATCCGCGAGTCCTATGATGCCATGACTGGGATGGCACATACTATGTGCCGCGTGTTGTACATCTGTTCGCGCTCGACTGCGGATACGATAGATACGACGGGAGGCTCAGAGCTGCATACGAATGGTGGCCTCACACCTGCCTACGGATACGACGCGTTCAAGGACGACAACGCTCCTAAGGTGATCAGCGGGATCCGTCAGGCGCGTTTGTTGCAAGATAGGAACCTTCACACACTCCTGTCCACCGTTCCTGTGTGGTATACACTTGATGATGTTGAGAACGAGACACGTGTGTTCGTATCCAAGGCCGTAGAAGCCGAGTTGGTGGTGGCAAGGTGCCAGACGGAAGTCGGGATAATGTCTCGCCGGTGAGTCGCACCAATGATTGGACTCGTCTCTCAATCGTACTCAAGCATTGGCTGGATCTAGATTGTTTGTACTCTTCCAGCGAGAGATGCTCGATTACAGTCGTTTAAACTCTCCCTCCGACGCTGATAGGCGGGCTATGCAATCTGCTCTAACGTCCATGATCTTAATGCTTACTCGAAGCGCGGCGGAGGTAGAACATCACTGCTCACCTGCATACGCAGCCGTCAAAGACCTCTATGGACATCAACGCGTGATCGAGGAGTCTTCGTCCAGGCTTCTTCGAATGGCTCGCAAAAGCTTCAATAATCTGAACTTCGTGGCCGCGTACGTATGGCGTCTCGGAACCGAAGGTCGTAACCGTCACGAGGGAACTCAATTAGTGGTGGTACGTCGTAAAACCCACCTTTGCTCTACATATCTCTCTGACGCACCACCGCAAGGCACTGGAGACTAACTGTGAACGCAATAGTTCTTCTCAGAAGATTCTCGCGCGGGTCTTCACGGATATTCATCGTGTCATGGCCTCGCTAGACAGCTTGCGCACTCTGCTCGGCGCTGATGAAAGCGCGTACTCTCTGAACGAGTTGTTTGCCATGGTCGATGCCGCAGCTTGTATCTTAGCGGGGATGTATCATTTTCCAGATATATTCGCCCCTCTAGTTCTAGATCAGGCGCCATCCCTAGGGTAGATGCCATTGTCCATGATGTGTATTCAAAGTTCAATGTGCACTACAGGCAATGTACGATACTGTTGTAGATCCCCGGTGGCCAACGATACGTTGGATCACCTCTCGACTCCTTCCCCCACCTACCATCATGGCCTACATAGATTGACTCATCTGTCCCTTTCTCTGGTCTCTCAAATAAACTCGCGCTTTTATTGGCCTATCGTACCCAAGGCCATCTCTTGAGCACATGCATATGAACCAGACATCGTTCGGTGGCCTCGTTGAGCAAATGGGGATCATCGATATACGTATTGACATTCATTGGAGATTACATAGTGCGCAGCGACGGAGTGTTACGGGGAGCACGCTCGCACCACCGAAGAGTCCGGGGCAACAAGGCTCACCACCCCAGGAACCTGTGACTAAGGAGCACGGTAGGTGTCACTGTACGGAGTCAGCTGGATCTGGTAGCGGCTCTCCATCGCCATGACAGAACGCTCGTGTTCAAGACACATGTCAGCACAGTTCTTCAAGAGGTCGTAAGGGTTGGGACACCATATGCCCTTGTGATGCGCCAGAAGGCGCACGGCGTTGACGAACCACGACTGACAGTTGAACTTCGGGAAGCGCTCCTGGTCCTCCTCGGGCACGTAGAGAGGTGGGGATTGCCTGAAGATACCGTCGAGAACCTCTACGGACCAGTCTGCGTGCATCCGACCTTTTCTCATTCAGATGGTCAGCAGAAGTACTTACAGAGGTCGCAGACGGAATGGACACACCGAGTACGACTAGAAGCACGAGAGCCCTGGATTCTGTGCAGGTGTAGGGCTTGCACACTATTTCCCATACGTTCGCTAATGCCCCCACCTCGTTATCCCAGGCAGCGTTCTCATTGGTGGCGTGCCACCGCATGACCGTCGTGTCGCTAGTGGCAACAGCGATGGAGTAGTGACAGTGTTTCATTGAGTCCAGCCAGTCGGCCGAGCGAGTATGCAGGACGGCGTATATGATGCCAACTTCGAGTCTCGGCGCATCGGGTTGGGGCTCCGCCATCTGGATACTATTTGTACGAGTCAATACTGATCCGCGATATTATGTGAGGTAGTATGGCCCACCGATTGCGAATTCGATAAGAGGGATAAGTTGCGGCGGAGTAGGATCAACTACCAGCGCTCGGTCCTAAATAGCGCTCGATAGGCGCCTGTCCGAGCGAGCGAGCGCATCCCGCGAGAAAGCCAGAAGATAATGACAATAGCCCGCAGTATGAAAGCAGAGCCGTGCAGTAGCCTTGACAGACGGCATCAAGGCAGAACGCGAGACTGCGCAATACCCGGGGTTACGCCTCGGACTTCGAAGTGTTCCGACAAATCAGCGAGTAGCATTGAAGGATCGACGCGTATGCTTATCAAGGTTTCCGCATGCATGCCTCCAGTACGGGGTAAGCAACACTTCCAATCGATCAAAGCGATGTGGTAGCAAGTGACAAGAACAGGGCTGAAGACGATGACATCAGGACGGCCGCGCCGGATCTTCATCGGACCGTCTTCCCGAATTTCGCGCGGGGTCGATCCGTACTACTTGCCAGCGTCTCCGATCTACTCACATATTCGAATCTCCCCCTCTTCACCCAGTCATGGAGTTCAAGGATGATGCTCCCGCTGCACTCTTCGAGTATCACAGGTTAGTGGACGGCGGCTCTGAATCGCGGGTGATCTTGACAAAATTCCCAGACGACCATCACTCGCTAGCTTTCTGTGGTCTCTCTGGCTGAAGATGCCTGTTCAACTACGGAGTCTCGCTTACCAAGCCCTGCAACGCTTTGGCAGCGCCACATCATCGCCTTTCGTTATGAGACTGCCCTTCCGGCTCGTCATGAAGACGCGCAGTATCAGGGTCGTGGAAGCACTTTCCACTCAACTTGTTGGCACCCAGACGACGATACCAGTTCCAACCATCTTGGACGTTATCCACACCCCGTCTCAAGACGGTACCGGGGTGTGTGTGCTAATGACTGAGCTTCCTGGAAGATCTATGCTTGCTCTTGCCCGAGAAGGCATCGACCTGACCGCATTGTCCAACGAGCAGGCATCGACGCTCTCGGATACCCTCCACGAGTGGCTACTACAGCTTCGAGCTCTTGCCCCACCTTCCAATG
Source organism: Peniophora sp. CBMAI 1063 (assembly GCA_900536885.1). Lineage (NCBI taxonomy): Eukaryota > Fungi > Basidiomycota > Agaricomycetes > Russulales > Peniophoraceae > Peniophora > Peniophora sp. CBMAI 1063. Next base: position 24,525 of record UWZB01000076.1, read on the forward strand.
AGATGGTCTCCGGGATCGCGTCAACGTCGTTCGTCAGCTACAGGCTATCTCATAGCCATAGTGTCGGACCTTTCCGCACGATGCAGGCGTTTCATGAACAGACTTGCCTACGCGTTAGGCGTGCCGATGGCCCCGAGGCCCACATATTGGGGGCTGCGCGAGATCAAAAGGCTTATCGCCTCTGTTTTACCCACGGTGATCTCACGCCGGGCAATATCCTGGTTAACTCAGATTACCGCCCGGTGGGTCTCGTTGATTGGGAGTGTGCTGCCTGGCTTCCGGAGTATTGGGAAATTGTATCCTCTGTTGCTCAGTGCCCGCGTTCTACCGAATGGCGCAACATGTTTCGCAGTTTGTTTCCCATGTACGATAATGAGCTGGCATTGGATCGGATGCTTTGGAAGTACTCGAACTTCTAGAGCAGTCATCTTCTTCCCTACTGTATAGACCGTTCTCGTGGTGGCGATGGACACTTTTATGACTGTAATATCCCACATTGCAATACAAATTAGCAGTCAAGCGACTGCCAGTCATTCAGTTCGGAATTCCAGGTAAGGGTGATATATTGAACGTGGAAGAAATGTCGGGCGGATGCCTGTCGTCTCTGTGAGGTTGATACGTGTCGAGAACGGCGAAAGACATTCGCGACAGTTCTCTGTACCTACATACACCCGAAAATTTGGTGACGAGAGTCCTAATCAACCTCGTGTATTCAAAAGATCACGGCACGGGTAAAGTAGAGAAAGCGGACTGCGTCGCTTCTTGGCCTGAAAGATCCGTCGTCACGGTCTTCATATCGGCGCACGACTTACGAAAGTGAGCCAGGGTATGATATGCTGTGTTCTAGGTAGCTTGGAGGTAATGACATTGATACGTCCTACGTCGGTTCACCATGTTTGCCCCCCGAGACAAGTCGCACGCACGCACCTAATCATTGAACTTCGCGCCGCGCGCACGTGTTCGGCGCTTTTGCGCGGATTGCCTCTACCACCGGTCCGTATCGCCTTCCTCACCTTATGGGTGGCTCGTTACGGACTGTTCTCTATATGGAGTTGTACAGAAGCCCTCATCATGCTGATATTTCGGACGGTACAGCTTCAATACCCCTTGAATGTTCATGACGCCACAACACCCCTCGCAGTGTAAGACTGGCAGTGTGACAGGCAGTGAAGCTAACTAGCTTATTAAGACTATCATTACACGGGGATACATGAAAAACGATAATCACTAGAACATGGGAGTGATCTCGTACCAGTAAAAACATCCAGCGACGATCAATATGAGGCATACGACTATTAGCACCACGATACCGTACCAACCCCACCCAGGCAAACTCCCATTCATCACCCTAAGATCGGTCTCCTCAAGATTGAACGCTTCGAACACATAAATTTGACTCCCAGAGTCGCTGTTAGCTCCTGTTGTGATGTAACTGGCACTGGAAGAGTCATCGCAAGCAGCCTACAAGCATAAATATGAGGTTTTTTAGCTTGTTATCCCTGGTAAGCAGGCGCACCGTAAGTGTCTTGATATGTGTGTGCCCTGTATTCATCCACCTGATTCAGTTGTTCCACTTCTACAAGTGGAGAGGGACCGTACCGTGAGGAAGAGATTGATGTATACCCCCATCACTGACGCGTATAAGTTGTGCAACCCCACGAATGCTCCCCGCAAGCAGAAGCCCTGTGTCTCCTGGCACAAAGAGTAGGGGAATGCTGGTGCCCTTCTCTTGGTGCTTGTCGGCTCGAGACGCTCGAGGATAAAGTGACTGCCGTCGGGTGAATTCAAGGTTGGTTCCATTAATCCGAAAGATAAAAAGTTCCCATTTAGCCTGGCAGGCCAGCGTCAATGAATCAGGCGACACTGCAAAGCCACCACTGGCCAACAAGGGATACTCATCAATATCATATCTTCAAGGTAACGGATTATTCTTTACCATCCTTCCAAACACCAGGACCACAATACACAATCGTTCTCGAGATCCCAGCACCTAGTAGTCCGGTTTGAATTATTCATGCGTCAAGTTGAGGGCCACCTACATGATACCGGACCAGCGGCAACATATGATCAATCGCCCAACAAGCCCCTGACGCCCCTGACGCCCCCTTGCCGCCTGCATTTGAGTACGCGGGGAGGATGTCGTGGTCCAATGGACTGCGGTGATGACGACCTCTTGGCCTTCACGGTGGCGACGCTGAAGTTCCTGTATGACCGACGAGAGAGGTCGAATATATTCCCATGTGCCTATATCATATTGAACATTTGTCGTACATCCATTCGGTAGCCGTACGCACCACGAGACCACAGGTCAAGAGCCACCGGATCCCTCCCTACAGCGAGGAGATAATCACTATCAGAGCCTCGTAGAAAGATTACATTCTCGAGAGAGCCGTGAGCCATTATCTTGGCTGTGCGGATCTGCATACGGTCAAACTAGACGTGACACTATTGAGATGCTGTACCCGCAACTAGCACAATTGATACGCAACTATCGGATTGATAAACACGCCGCACATGACACCGGCTTGCGTGCAGATATAGAAGCCTCCATGCGCCCACTGTATCGCTGTTACAGCACTCTGGATTTGGATCAATCTAGCCTCCCCTCCCAACTTGAGATTCCATACAGACACCTTCCCGCTTTCGTCCCCACAAGCAAGAAGGCTACCTGTAGCATTCAAGCAGACAGCAGATATAGTAGAGGCATGAGACGTAAGCTTGTGTAGCTGCTTGTAAGAGGGTGGCATCGGCAGTCGTGGTGTGCTGCAGAGTGGCCCTAGCTTAGACCGAGCGGTACCTATAATCACGTGAAAGGGGGTGGTTCGCAATGGGCTTGGAGCTGCTTCGTCGAGAGTAGTCAGCGACCACGGACGAAGGCATAGCGAGTTGGCTTTGACCTGATCATTCGAAACGGCACATTGTCATATCAGCGAAGCTTCTGGGGCAATCGACACTTCTGAATGTACGGCTCATCAAACCCCATGCACATATATGAACCGCAACAAGCAACTTGGCTCGGCAACAATCTTCAACCTATCGTAGGCGGAGCCAAATGAAATGCTCGGAGAGAGCTGAGAGCGCCGCGAGAGGCGGGCGTCGTGAGAACTGTCAGAGCTTGGGTAAGACTTGAGCACGACGCCGAGTCAAACATGAGGCTATCAACTATGATCGCGCGACGCCAGGAACAGCCCACTTTCCAAGGCTTTCCCTCAGATATCGACGATCCCGCTCGTTTCGTCAGAAGATATTTCGTCTCATTACCCCTCTAAATGTTGAGAGCACTGGCACTGCCCGGTAAGTCGCTGGAGTGGCCGCCTACACGAGTCTGCGCCCCAAACACGCGCGCGAACACCCCCACATCGAGGGGGGCGAGGTTGGATGCGTCGGGAACCGGACGAAGACGCCACTGAAGGACGCCTCGAGGTTCTATCTATGAAAGTTCGAGAACTGGTGTGGAGGTACCACGCTTCCGGGCCGCGCGCCTGGTCAAGGCGCTGCCTCTTCAAAAGCTCGTGTCCCACGGCACCGAGAGTGCACAATAGGCAACTGTGCCTGTACAGGCAGCACAACTGGACGCTACGTCGGATGCGGAATAGCTGCGCATGAGTTCGAGCGCATGCAGATATTACGCCGATGGGATGTTTGAGGATCATTACAATGTATGAATCGTCTCTTTGATGTGTCGAGCTGGTATGATTGATTGACGATATTGTGTCCGCAAAAAGTATCTGAAGGACAACCTCGATCGGCAGGAGCTTTCTCTGCCCGTAACCGAAGACTGGGATGAAGATGAAGAACGGTCTTCTGAGGATGAAGGCGGAGAGTTGGCGGATCTTGATGATGCACTGCTCCAAAGTGGCCAGTCCGACGCCAGAGAAGAGCAAATTTACGCAAGTTTATCGCAACGCCTGCATGAGGACGAAGAGGCCGGAGAGGAAGGACCTCGAGCGGACGACGAGGGGCAGGATTACGGTCGTCGGTAGTCTACTGTGGACGAGAAAGATGACAACGGTTACCGCGGGTGCACGCGTACTGGATACGGCCGGCGCGACGACGACGATACCGTTCCAGGCCGTTCTCTGATGGCTCGAAGTCGCGGCACCGCGCGTTCCCCTAGTTCTCAAGCATTCCCGACTGTCTAGGAGTTCAGAATTGGAGTGTTCAGCAGCCCAAGCGAGCGGGAGCATAGTCGTCCATGGCAAGTTCCTGGGAGAAACGATAGTAGGTACGTTTTGGCGGTAAGTGCAAAGATGGCGGGTTTGAGTACGCCGTTGCTCAACTTTTTATCATCCTTGACATTACGAGCTTCTACCCACCAACTACCAACGAGTCACTGACCTCCTCCCGGGTTCCAGGCAGTTCAAGATGTGCGGCCGGAAGTGCTTGACTCTGCTTTCCGACATAACCACCTTTTTCATTCCAAAGTACAGTCGAAGATACCTCCAGACGGGCAATGGTATGATGCGTTGTGTCGCCTGATACAGTTGCCCGAGGTGGCACCCGGAAGGCAGGTGTGCACTGCGCGATGCAAGACTCCCTTGTATCGGACATGCCTCGCCTTCCAGGTCCTATCGTTGGTTTGTAGGACTTTGAGAGAGAGAGAACCGATATCTGGAGGTTGATATGGATGCACATGATCGACTGTGGTTGTTTACGGATCCGGGCGAACTAGAGCAGATTCAAGCGAACTCGGACGGACTCGAGCGGACTCGGACGGACTCGAGCGGACTCGGACGGACTCGAGCGGGTTCGAGCATATGTGTACCCTGGTTCACGATGAGATGTACAGGACGACTGGGCGACACGGGTCTGAGTAAGTGAGTAAGTATTCCCCGGGGTCAACCGACTAGGACTAGGGAGATCTAGGCCCAACACGTGTCGCCACGGGCCACCCAATAAACCCTTATGCGGGAAATAACGATTTCACTTCATGGCCTCAGGCATTACATGTCATGGGCTCAAGCGGTCTACCTAGCATTCGACAAGCAGAAAGAGTTTCACAAACTCGCAGAATATCATGAAACGATCAGTGAGAACTTCAGGACTGCTTTTGGCTTTGAATGAGGGTCGCCCTGATGTCTGTCTATTCACGTTGTTGTATCTATCGTATTTCTCAACCTACAATGTTGAAGCAAGGGTGCAAGTTGTCGATCTCCGCAGTTGCTGTAAACTTGAAGGGATGGTATTCGCGTGTAGAAGGTAGAAGCTCAAGATGAACGTCAGAGCGAACGACGCGACGAAGGTTCGGCACCACATCGGAACATCGGGCCGTCGCTAGGTGTGCCGCCTCACTCGATCTCAAACTATCGGCAGACTATCGGTCATTGTAAATGGCAACATGTAACTAGTAATACATCTGAGTCTCATACAACAAGCCCCAACCCCCTCACGCATCATCCCTCGGCAAACCCCACCCCGGCTGCAACCTCCCCGCAAGACTACTAAGCGGCCCCGTCAACCCTCCCTGGCTCTTAAAACTCTCCAAGAAATTCTTGATCAGGTTATAGTCGAGCCCGCCCTCCATATGCAGCGGTAGGCCGTCCTCGTCGACTACGCCATCATAATCATTGTCGTCGGCGGCGGAGTCATCGGGGTTGTTGGAGGAGGAGGCGAGAGCGGCGCGCAGCTCTCGGTCCATCGCGGCTTCGATGTCGAGGTCCATCTCTTCGTCTTGGTCGGCGGGAGTGGAGGCGGAGTGAGATTTGACGGATGCGGCGCCGGCCTTCATAGTTGCGCTGAGTTGATCGGCGACGGACGCTTGGAGGCTCGCTGCCGCATCCTCCAGCGTCTCGTTCTGCTTCCCCTTGCCCTTATCCTTCGCAGCAACGGCCGCAGACTTGGGAGCCTTGGGCGGCTCCTTCGCGGCCCGTGATCGCGCAAGCTCGCTCTCCATAGCCTGCATAACAGCCTCGAACGAGTCGAGGTTCAGGTTGGCGTTCGGTCGCGGGCCGGGTTTGGGCGCGCGGAGTTGGGGTTCGTGAGCTTTCGCGCTGGCGTTTGTGCTCGTGGTAGTTGAGGATGAGGTCGGTTTCTTGGAGGTGGAGGTCGGTACGAATGCTACACCATCACACCGCAATCAGCATGCGCCCCAAATAGTGGAAAATGGAAAGTAGGACGTACCGCCCCTAGCCCTCCTTTCCCTCACAATCCGCGCCCACTCCTCCTCCCCAATCCCCAGCGCGCCCCGCGCAAAGTCCAGAAACTCCTCCTCCTCCTCGGCCATGTCCACCTCGACGTCCCCCATGTCGTCCACGATCTGCGGCTGGTTCTCCGCGTCCGACTCGGCGCCGGCATCGTCGGCGGAATCGGAGTCCGTTTCGTCGTCCGAGTCGACGCCTTCGTAGCGGTCGCGCATGAGGATCGGGGCGCGGGGCTGGCGAGGTGGCCCGGATGGCGCGGTGGATGGGCGGGATGTTGGCGCGGAGGTGGAGGTGGAGGGAGCGCCGCCGAGGGTGTCGGTGTGTACGGTTGCGCGTGCTACGCGCTGGGAGTTCGAGTGGTAGAATGCGGGCATTTGGCCGTATTCGGACGCGGGGAGCGCGGGGACGAGGTTGTCCATTGCTTCTTGTCGTTTATCCATGGCCGCTTGGCGTGCAGCGCGCGAAGCGTCGGTCTCGACTTCTTCTTCCGCGTCCGAATCGGAGTCAGAGTTGGAGGAGAAGTGCTCGTCGCTGAAGTCGCTCAGCACGTCTTCGTCTCCGTCTTCGTCGTCGTCGTCGGATTTCTCACTACAGATGCACTCAAGTTAGTATATAGAATGGGACGAGATGGGACAAAGACATACTCGTTGAACCGCGCACCCTCAACATCGCCCTTCGCGCCCAAAAACTTCTCCACCTTTCTTTCCAGATCTGATAACGGAGGATATCCCTATCCTCACAGGCGGACGGTCTAGCGCGATGCGTAGGCCCCCCAGGAACCCGGCCACCGTGGCATCATACATGGTGATCTGCCCTTCCAGGACCGCGCGCACAAGATAACTGTCATCCTGCTGCAGCAGGTACCTGAGGCAGCAGAAAGCAAGCGTCAGTCACCTGTATCAAATTGGCCAGACATTCATTTCCGTGAACAGCGACATGCGCGGAGACCAGTCGTTCGAGATACACATTGAGCGCCTTGGAAACTCGTACTGCACGCGCATGAGCTTCTTAGCGTTCTTATCGATATCAACCATAATATCCGCGCCACTGCCCGTGTTTGTGTCCACCCGTCCGAGATACATGAGCCGCAGGGTCTCCGGGGGGATATCGCCAAAGACAAAGAGGCCAGCCAGTATCGCTAGCTAGCGCGGTGCCGCGCGCCTTCGTCGCGACGTCGGAGTAGTGTAGCGCAAAGATGTTGCCGACAGTCGACTTGATATGCACGCCAACGTGTGTGTGTCTTGCCGTGTGCTTGAAGGGTAGCCCGCCCAGACGGAAGATTGAGGGGGTTTTCGGTAGCTTTCCGACCACCATGATCCACGTCTTGATGCTGGTCACGAGCAGCTGCTTCTCGGCTGCCCAGTGGTAGAGGTAATCGAGGAGTGCTTGCAACCCATCTGCGCCGAGCGCGATGAGCTGCATGTCGTCTGCGTGCTCGACATGCGACACCCGTACATTCTGTAACCCAGGGATTGGGTCGTCGCGATGGGGTGGAGGCTGGAAGTCGGACATGAAGAGGTTACAGAGCGTGAGGGAGGATGGGTCACCGATGAGAACCCCAATGTCAGAGGCGGAGGCGTCTGATAAACTCGTCTTGAAGCTGGATAACGTAGCGCATGTTGGAGTAGAGCATTCCGAGCCAGTCAACGACGAGACCTATGCAGCCTTGCGGCTGCAGCGTAGGCCAGAGGATGTCGAGTGAACACGAAGTCGCAGTACGCTTTCAGGTCGGACAGTTCGAAGTTGTCCATACTAAAGCCATCGCCTTTGGTCGCCTGAGCAGGTTGTCCTCTTGAGCTCAATAGCGTATAGTACCGAACCCTACCCCTCTATGTATCAGGTGATGAAGGTTGCGAAAGAGACTACTTATCACCTCGCGCGGCGAACCGGTTCGTCGCCTGGCGGCCGATGCCGTATAACGGCAAACCGAGGGTTCGCGCGCGGCCATTTCGTTTCTTTCCACTTCATTCATCGATCAGTGCGGCGCCTTCGCGCTGTCATATATTTCTCGCGCTTCGTAAAGGATCGTGCAAGTCTCTCGACGGCTCGTAGACCGTGTCGCTTGCTCGTCCATCATAGGCTATACTGGTTGCTAGCGTGCTTCTTCCAGGCGCGGATCGTGACACTGACAGTGCCCCATCGCGTCTCCGAAGGGGTCTTGCAAAACACGAGAGTATGCTCTAACGTGGCTCTAGTGAGTGGCTGCACTGTGGTATACACACGCACTGTGACAGCAATCTGAAACCTTCACTGTGCGATGGTCTCCATACGGAGATATTTCTCCATCAAATTGTCGAACAGCCTACGGAGGGGTGGAATGACTTTATAGAAGCTCCAATTCAGACCCAACTGAACGCGTAAGGCTGTTAAGATGACTCTAAGGCATACGGCTTAAATACTGAAAAGCCAAGCCAACGTATGTGCCAGCAGACGCAACGAGGACGACAATTATCCCGACGCAGTACACGGAAACTGGGTAAAGATTTCATGTAGCCATTTCCAGGAGATGATTGCCTGATGAAACTCACCTTTACTAGAAGGCGTGATGATCTCGGCAGAGGAGACATAGTCGATCTCCATAGATATAGGGGCATGTATCTGCTGCAGTTCGACCGCTTGCAACCCGGGAACTCTGTGATGCATAGTCTCGCTCGCTTGTGCGCCGACCATGATGCGTGGGCGTTCGGTAACATATGCGCTGACGTCCACTCCAGATGTTCTGTCCATGGCCCCCCGCTCCATGCGCCGAACTGGCCATCTTTCCTCTCCCTTCTGCTCTTCATCAGTATTATGACCGAAATGTATACTCCCTCTCCCCTTGGGTGTTACCTCTCCAGCCCTGCGCGCAGCCTCCTTCATAGCCGTCAACTCTTTCTTCAGTACCTCGACCGTCTTCCTCTCCTGCTCAACAGCAGCCCTAACGACCTCAAGTTTCTCGGCTTCCTCGCGCGCCTGAGACTGCGCGCCAGCGACCTCACTCTGAAGCTTTGCACTGGCCTTCCTCGCAATACGCAGCTCTGTGTTCAGATTCTCGGTCTTGGCGCAGTATTCAATGGCAGCGGATTTGTGCTTGGACGCAGCCTGCTTTGCTGCCTCCAGCTCGGACCGAATTTCGTGGAGTTCGGATGTGGATTCGGCCGTAGCTGTCCTCGATGCCGCAAGATCGAACTTGAGTGCATCGGCAACGGACTTGATTTTGATAAGCTCCGCATCGATCGTTGCGTTGGTTTGTTTCGCATCCGCAAGAGCGGCGTTGGCACTGTCGAGCTCGTTGACCTTCCTAACGCCGTTCTCCTTCTCAGCAGCCAGCGCAATATTACCGGCGTCTCTAGTCGCGATGATATCCCCTTGCAGCCTAGTCACAGTCTCTTTTGCAACGGCGAGCTCGTTCAGGGCAGCTTCGGCCTCAGCGGAGTGCTTGGATACACGCGACTCGGATTCGGAGACGGTCTTCTGAATGGCTACGAGACTCTCCCGGGTGGTAGCGAGTGCCTTGTCAGAAGCCTCGGATGACGTCTTGCACGACGCAAGCTTGGACTCGAGCGTTGCCGTCTGAGTCTCAGCTTGCGCGAGCTTACTCTCGAGTTCCGTGGTAAGTTCGAGCGCCGCAGATAGGGCGATTTTCGTCGCGTCAAATTCGGCCGTCCTGTCTTGTCCACTCTTTTTCTCCGCAACAAGCGCAGCATCTGACGCCTCCTTCGCAGCTGTTGCAGCCGCGAGATTGGACACAGCGACAGCATGTTCACTGGCAGTGATCAGGAGCGTTTCCACTTGCGCCTCAAGCTCAAAGGTCCGTTTCTGTGCGGTATCAAGTGAAGCGGCACGGATGGACGCGGTCTCCTCGTAGCCGGCAACCTCAATCTCAAGAGCGACAACGGTTTTTCGAACAGCAACGAGGTCAGCTTCAAGCTTGGCGACATTTTCCTCCGACACGGCAAGGTCAACCTCTAGTCCATCTGCGCGAGTCTTCTGCCCATCCCCTCTGGCGATGAGGGCTTCAAGGGACGCGACATGGGCCCTCTCGGCTTCAAGCTGCGTTTTGAGCTCATTAGAAGAAGCTTCAGACGTCTCGGAAGCCTCTTTATGAGATGCACTCTCGACTTGAAGAGCGGTCACGGACTCCCTGGACGAAGCAAGCTCCGCTTCAAGCTTCGATACGGACGCCTTCGCTGCGACAAGCCCAGTAGCAATGTGGCCAGCTTCGACTGACGCGGACTCCAGTGATGAAACTTTGCTCGCGAGCTCGAGCATCTTGGCTTTTCCTTCGCTGAGCTCCTTCTTCAGTTCTGCGTTGGCAGCCTCCTGCAAAACTATAAGCTCGACCGTAGACGCGGAAGTCGCCCTTTCGACCTCGAGCGCTACAGCCGCAATCTCGAGATCGGCTTCGAGCTCAACGGATTGCTGATTAGCGATGTTGAGTTGCGATTCGAGCTCGGAGACGGTCTTCTGCGCGGAAGTGAGCTCGGACGACTTGGTCTCCAGATCTGCGATAGCAGCCTCAAGCATAAGAGTCGTGTCTTGGAGTTCGGAGGTCCTCCCGCAAGCTGGCGAAGTAATGTGATCATCGATATCGGTTTGAACCGCCATTGTCCGAACATCGGAGTCCGCCTTCTGAATTGACATATCGCCCTGATCAGTCTGAACCCCTGCATCCCTGCGCGAGGAAATTTTCTGGGCGATATTGTATATGTCGGCGTCGAGCTGCACCACGGCACTTTGGAAGATTGTGTTAGCGTATCCGGACTCTTCCAGTGCCATCAATAGAGCCCATTTTTCATCCGCACAATGTCTCCGCTGGTCTTGCCATCTCGTTTCTGCCTCATGTAGTTGCCTCGTTAGAAGTTGAACGGTCATCTGGTGTTCTCTTCTCTCGGTGTTGAGAGTGGTCTCCATGACCTCAGTTGCCTAGATACGAGCCGTCAGATTCTGGCGGTCTGAAGCTGTGGGACCTGCGCACATAATAGCTCAGCGTCAGCCATGACTGGAATGCAAGTCTGTCATCCTCGACGTCTTGCGCTCTTGAATCCAGGGTGTCTTCTAGTTGGTCGACTCTAACTTGAAGCTCACATATGACAGAGTCCTTCTCTTCCATTCTCTGGTTGGCCTTGTCCAGGACCATGTATGCTTCATGAATGGCGCTATCTGATCCATTTAGACGCTCTAGGAAGCCATCCAGATTCGTACTCTGTGCACACCCGTGAGCGACCATTGGAATCAGAGGCTTGGTAATCGCTGACCCCCGTGATAAGCCTACGAACCTCGCTTTGTATGTCCATCCCAATGACGGGTGAGTCTACAACGTCAGCAGGAGGTGCAGCTACTGCCTCGGTAACATTGGCACGTGAATGTTGGCCAGTTGGGCCAGCTGCATAGGCTTAGAACAGTGTTACTCAATTTCCTTTGTTGTGACGTGCACGTACTACTTGTGCCATCTGGCTGGGCTGCGACCTGTGCTTGTCCATCAACTACTAGACGCACTACTACCTGACCCAGATAGTCGAGGTCGCAATGTCCCTCGTCTTCTCCGCCATGAGCTTCCTGCATCTCTTTCTCCATCGTCTCTGTGGTGGCTTCGACAGCGCCATCCCAGCTATGTAACGCATCGGTCTCCTGTTCGTCTTGAAGCCGACTAATGATCCCGAGACCCTCGTCACGTTCAGCACGAGCCTCGTCTCGTTCGGCACGAGCCTCATCACACTCATCACGTAGGGTCTTATTAGCATCTGATAGTTGTTCGACCGTCTGCTGCAAAAGCTTGACCTCGGATGCTGAATAGTCGCTGGTTGCGATCTGCGTGGTTGGTACCGGAACTATGTGCTCCAACTGCTGATCATGACCTTCCGGCCCCCCATGATCTTCAATTCCGTCACGTTCCTGGATGGCGACATTCAGTGTGAGTGGAGGTGTGTACACGAGAGGTGACCAACGTCGAGACATCCTTTGAGGTATTTCACCTGCTTTTCGAGAGTGCGTTTGCTCTGCTCCAACTCCTCGATTCTGGTCATCGAGCCCTGAAGATACTCCTCGAGAGTTCTAACGGGTATATGGTAAGCTCGTGAACGCTGTCTAATACCAAAGTACGATTACTTGTGTGCGGTGGCCAAGCTATCATATTCTGAGGTCTTCTTTCGAAGAGCGGATTTCGTACGGCGGTGGTCGGCCGCCTCTGTATCATACCGGTTATTGGCATCTTCAAGATCAGACTCAATATAATCTCTATGACAGGCGTCAATAGTGCTGCCAGCGGACCATCAATACTATACGTGCGCAGGAGTACGTTGGCTCATATCAGACGGAAGGCGTTTACAGGTATAGCCTACGTGGTGATGGTCAACATTACCTTCAGGCGCCACAGCGTAAGGGTCGAAGTTGGACGCGTGTTGGTGGCAGACCCCTTTGTGGCCCGATGTCTGTAAGCGCCGAATCAACTTGTGTTCACATCCTGTCGCCCGGGATGCCCTCAACACCCACCACGATACATTAGGCTGACCCACGGAAAACAACCCACAACGACTATGAATGTATCGAGAGACGACATCAAACTTCCTAACGTGAAAGACGACTGTCCGGAGGTTGGGTCTGTGGTTAACGCGCACCGCCGGTTCATTCCAGCTTCCGGTCATACTTTAGTGAGTTCTTATGCAATCTATCTTGCTTCCTTACTGAGGGTAACTTCTAGGCGCTCCGTGCTCGAGAAGAGAGCCGAAAACTCGCCACCAAGAACACTGTCTTTCAGAGGATCATAACCTGTTGCCTATACCTGCTACTGCCCATGCTAGTCTTATGTTGCGTCGGACTCGTAGGATATGCGTTCCATCTCCGCAGGAATCAGCCACAGCTCATCAACCACCTCGCGAGCGTCTCTGCATACACGTCCTCGAAGTTCCAGCTGTCCGAAGGCTGGGGAAGCAAAATAGCACGAGGGCTCTCTTGGAAGCAATCCCATGAGCACAAGTCCGTTACCGCCCTACTCGACCACGCTTCGGATACCCAGGACAATTGCTGGCCATTATCCCTGTCAGGCACGGGCACCGCAATATTTGCCGTGGAGTTGCCAGAGAGCAGGATCCTCAATCTCACTGTCGCCTTCCCGCTGGATCAGAAGTACATTGCGAACACGCCGAGCTCCATGACAGTTCTGGGACTGCAGTCTGGTCAGTGGGAGGAGCTGGCGCACGTAGACGTGATGGAGGAAGTACACATGGCTATGCTGAATAGGGGGGTAGCATGGTCGAAGGCGTGGAGAAGTAACCCTCATGTGACGGTTGGAAATGCAGTCTTCCCGCTCAGCAAACAGCAGAGCTCTCTGTCAATCAACGGGATTGTTATATATATCCACGAGGTAGCATCCAGTGAATACGTTTGCCTCAATAGTGTCTCTGTCTACGGTACTGTTATATAATGTGATCGAACCTTCTGCTGGTAAACCTATATTTCTTGGCACAGGGTCGCGTTGTCGTGAATGTGGAAGGACAAAAAACGTTTTGCTGTGCTATTGCACATGCGGTAGTGTGAGATCGGGGTAGTCGCCGAAAGAGCGCCACAACATATCAGTATCTATAGTATATAGTAGATGCAATCGCCCCCATCTTGAGCACGGGCTTGCACGGGCGGCGAGTCTTGCGGTACAGCCACACGCTGGATGCCCACTATGGTAGAAACAATGAAATATTAACCCACAATCTAGGCGGAAGCACAATTGACGGCAATGGGATTGAGGCATGTACATGATCGAAACAGTTAGAAGGGTTTGCCGAAGTATATCTCCCAGACCCTGTCACCTGCATCCCTATTTTGGGCACCAACGATACCCTGAGGCTGAACTGATTCCGCAAGCCCCTCGGACACGCGAGCTAAGTGTTGTACCACGAAGCACCTCGAGGGCGCCGACAATATACGACGGCGACACTCTGGACAAGAGGGTTCGGGGACGCAACGACGTTCGCGAGCATCGCTGAGGATCTTGTCGAACATGTCAATGAGGCACTGTTGGCAATAGACATGCCCACAGCCCACGAGCCTACAGTTCAAGCCAAAGTGAGTCCATGCTTCCCTCATCATACAGCACACTCAGACCTACATATGCGCTTCCAGCATCGGCATTAGGCATACGGGGCATGCTACGTACTCGGATATCTTCTACAATCAGGTTCCCCGTCAGGTGCGCCAGTGAAACGTAGAGAGAAGCTCACTTCTAATCGATACCTCGCAGATTGATTGCTCACTCGCGTTTTTGCATGATCACGCTAGAACGTGTGTTCAGTTTTGTAGTCATGAACGCATTCGACGGCGGCGTACCATCTCAAACCGTATGATATCGTCAAGGATCTCATTGCGCTCTTCTTCGCCCTTCTTGAGACGCTTGTGAAGGTGTTATCAGCTGAAGGCGAGAACCATCATCTGGTACGCATACCTGTACATCAGCCTCAAGCTTCTGCTGAACAAGAACACCTGCTTTTGTCTCTTCTCTTGAGGCTTGCAGGTCCTATATTGTTCAATAAGCAAGAAGGCCATGTGGATCCGAAAAGAGCGACTTATACCTGTTTAAGGATCTTGATACTGGCTTTCAAAGTCTGTAGTTCCGTAGTGTTTGCATCCATACGCTGTCGTGCCTTCCATGAGGCACACCGCGCGGGTTCAACCTCATCGTCGGAGATCTCGATAACATCCCTCTCGGGCACTGATGGTGCCATGGCGGTCGTAGAGAGGTGGCTAGAGTCGTATCGACATCGGTATTTAAGAGAGGCGCCGGGTACAAAGGGTTCCAAGGCCGACCCTGCCACAAAGATGATCTACTCGCAAGTGCAAGGACAATGACGGCACTCACCACATATGGTCGTTTGAAGTGATGGTGCCGAACAGCGCTACAAACACCAACTTCGGAAGACCGTACATCGAGGACTGGACAATAGACTGGATGAATAACGGGATATCTTCTCCACCGAGGAGCGCGTAGACTCGGCCATTATCGAGGTTTCTGAACCTCGGCATGAATGAATACTGGACGACTGCAGATGCTCGCTGCGATCGAGTCAGTGCATCTCGTCGAGAATATCCTCGTTGCAGCGAGTGTGCAGCACTTCGTCGGACGTGCCTTGTACATCCTTCGCGCGATAGGCGGAATCTGAAGGTCATTGAGGGCTGCAAAGACGCTGAGCTCTCGCTTTGATGAGGATGCAACCTAACCAATGCCAATGAGTACGGCGGATATTGCCGCGGCGCTTTCACTTTCGCTTTCAAGTCGTGCTTACGAGCGCGCTGGGGGGCACCAGGGAAGGAGAGTCTGCACGGAGTGATGTACGCCGTTCTTCCGGTCTGCTGATGTGCCGAGAAAGCGCGCAGATTCATCGCTAGTCTTGTACAGCCCATGTAGAACATGGCGCGCTCGCGCTGCTCGGCTCTACCCCACAAACCTACGGTGCCGACGTCCGTATGTTCTGGCGCAAGCTTGCCGGCTCACCGCGCCAGTCCCGACCTCGAAGCGTGACTTGATGCGCGACTCTCTCAGCAAGCACCTCCTTCTGTAGAGATTCGCGGGATTGTTGACTGAGATTGAGGGCGGCGGCTCCGGATAGCACAGCATCGCAAGCCAAGACACGACTATCGCCGACGGCGGCCTAGTAATCGAGCGGCTATCATGTCCAATCTCGCGAGAGCGAGAGCGCTAAGATCGGATTGTGCGCAGCAATCGTGAGCTGGCGTACGTGCGAGAGTGTGGAAATCGAGGAAATCGAGATGAAGTGCCGTTGATAGGAAGCCTGCGTTGACAGGAAGGTTTGCGTTCGCAGGATCCATGGAGCGGCCTGCTTTGGAAGTGAGCTTCGCGGAGAGGCACGAGTCCGTCCGGTGGGTGTAGGTCCTGAGCGCTCGACTTCAGGTACTTGCGACATTGCGGTCGCAATGGTCCACAGGCGAATAGCGATGCATGATCGTCATGCAGTAGGACCGGGAGGGTTCAGCCCTCGATGGCGACCTTAAATATCTGCATGTCTGATAGCCCGCGGTACCGCACTAGGTTTCAGTTTGCCCGGAATGCGCTGCTTGGCGTATCGGTGAAACGCGACAGAGAGGCAATAGCTGGTAGAACATACACAAAGTCAACGCTGGGCTTAGACCGGCCCTCCTCGTGCCAGCCAAATGTAGAGATGTAGAGAAAACCGGAACGTCATCATACTCAAGACATGCACATGGTATAGCAGCATACCGGGCAGGGAGCCGTGCACAGTTCACCTCCAGTGTCAGGATCTCCGAGGTGCATGTCGATGAGTGGATGTCGGTGCTCTATATTCGCTCTTGAATGTGCGTATGAATGGATCATCCACAGAGCTACGGGGTACGTTCTCGGCCTCGTCGTGTACATGCGTATGAGGGTATCGCTGCGAGCGTGCTACGCGCTGGTCTGGAGGATGCGTGTTGCTCGTCATAGTCGCAATCGCCGCCGTTGCCCTGCGAGATCGCGCGCAGGGACTGATTAATGGGAGTCCAGGTGATCCTGTATGCGAGCAGTAAGTCGCTACTCGGCGCGCGCGTGCAAGATCGTACCAGAAGAAACTTGTCATACAAACGGTCTAGAAGGATCACGCTCGGTAGTCCTAGTGCCTCGGAGAATCGAATCATCACATTGTCGCAGCGCCGTCGAGCACCTGATAGACAAGGGCTGCGATGGGCGTACCATCAAGAGCACACTGAGTGTATCATCGCAGGCAGATGTGAATGGCGTATATACCTGTTTCAGGCGTCGAGATGGGAGCGTACATCGCCGGCATTGCCATGAGAGTCGTAACATACGTCGCGAGTAGGTTTACTCCTGTTACAACCGCTGAGCGTCGCCAGAGGTCTCGGATGGTGCGCTACGCAGTACACGATATGATCTGCAAGGTTATAGATCAGAGATAAGCATACCTACATGGAATGCAAGCTTCAAGGCGTCACAAGCGAGTACTAGCGTCGCTCCTCTCTTCGGCCGCTGCGACCTCCAGTGTCTCCCCCGCTCGATGCAACCGTGGCAGTCGTCCGTATCATCGATCTTACTGCAGGGTTCGGAAGTGTCGTCGCAGAGCTCGTGATCCCTGAAGATCGTATCTCCAGTTGATAGGCGCGGCGTCACCGACAGGGACGCAGGCCGCGTCTGCACATCTTGCCCGCATTCGATCCTCTTCTACTGCCATCTTAGAGAAACTCAAGTATGATGATAGCCAAATGTATCAGGCTTACCGCACATCTGTGCGCTGCAGCTCTCGTCGACTTATGCAACCGGTGTCGGAGACGGGATGGTGGTGGTTTGCGAATGACAGACGCGGTGGCGCGGCGCCCACACGCGCGCCAAGTGCCTTCTCTTCCAGCGTCCAGATGCTGCTTACACGTGTTCTCCCCAGCGAAAGGTGTTCTTATTTAAACTGGATACGGACATACTATCGCCGGAACCATACGAGCGATGCTCCCTCCGCCATAATCTCCCCTGCATTGCTGCGGTAAAAGCGTACGATTCATTGAGCAATGGTATAGTACAGGCAAGAAACTCTTTCATCATGTCATCATCCCCACGACTTCACGTCGGCCACGATCTTCGCTTCTGAGACACACCCCCTCGTCACTTCAATCGCCTGCACTCCGGCTTGTGCTCTTCCCGGTCATTGCGCTGACAGATATTATTGCAATAGCTCTGTGCAACATCCGTCAGTGCGTCTCGACGATATGCAGACCGGCGAGAAACCGTACCGCCTCTCCGCAACCCTTGCACACCTTCAAAGCGCTGGCCCCTGGATGGAGGCGCTGCGGGCACCCCTTCCACGCACAGACCCGCGCAGCAGGCTGACCGGCCTTCGTATCGACGTTCCCCTCTTCGATGCCTAGATCTCGGCCAAGCTTCTCCCAAGTGTCAATCAAAAGTCCGTGAGCGTACGCGAGGTCTGGCAGAGGCGTCGTATCGCGCAGTGCGTGCAGAATGGGGCGCCACTCTCGACGTAGCACCTTGCGTATATCTTGGCGCTGTTTGCTCTTCTTTCTGTACCCGTTGATCACCAGAGCCCATTCGCCGATACCCCGCACGCAATCCGAACATAGGCCTGGGAGTTCAGAGTCAGTTCGCAGGAGCGGAGCTAACGGTCTAACCACTTACGATAGAGGTCCTTGCTTGCGCTTTCCGTCATCTCCTCGTAAGAACACACGCCTAGGGATTGAGCCAGCATGTTGAGCAGCCGCCCGCCTCGGAT
>UWZB01000076.1:49911-89677 GCA_900536885.1 Peniophora sp. CBMAI 1063
TCCCCTTCTCTTTCTCTTCCTCCTCTCCCAGATCTGCCTCTTCTTCCAGATCGGTTCGCGCCCTCCCGTTCGGCTCTCCTTCCTCATTTGCCTCCCCTCCCTGATTCGCTGCCTCGTCTTCGCGAAGAGAACCAGAATTGGACGTCGACGATCTGTTACAATCAGACGTGGATTGCCCTTCTATAGGCGCAGGCGATAGAGGTTGAAACGGAGGCAACTCTGCATCACTAGGCGGCAATGACTGGAGGGACGCTAGCTCCAAATCATTGAACGCAGACACAGCTGGTGTTCCAGAGGACAGTCGGGGATCTTGCGAAAAGAGGTTATCCGAAGGCTGAGAGAAGCCGGGCTCGACCGGTGTCTGAGCGGGTGCAGGGTGCTCTTCAGCTGCATACGCAGCTAGAAGCGATCCGGGAGAAGCATCGGCGTGGGTTTGTGCGTGTTGTCCCTGAAGTATTGAAGAGCTAGATTCGTCCGGTAGGAGTCTCCCGACACTGAACTCATCCAACCAGGCGAACGAGGGCGTCTGACAAGAATCATGACATTAGCCTCATGGAGTGCGGAATCGGGCTACAGAGACATACCTCGACATCGGACACCCCACGCTCACGCCTCTCTTCCTCGTCTTTGGACTTCAGTTCTCTCTTTGTGCGCATAAGCATACCCTTCTTCGGGCCACACTTGAAACATACCTGAATCCGAAGAAAATCCTGCCACGATTGAGCTGCGCTTTTGCTCGTGAATTGCGGTAACCAGGCTGCGACGAGGAGTTCGCGGTGCAGATCGACGCAATGACTAGCACGGACAGTGAGTGATTGAATATATGCATTGAACGAGTCTCGTACAGAAGTGCCTCGCCTTGCAGTGGCCGGAGGCATCTATAAGGAAATTCGTCAACTGAGTGGGCTTCCGATGGCAGTTCGAGGAAGCAAGTACCTGTAAGCCTCCTGTTGCGAACGAGGAAGCCTTGTAATGGTATCAGTATGAGCAGACTCAACGTGATGAAAATGTCATACTGATCGAACGAGACTGGGTTACGAAGCAGGTCAGTTTCACCGAAGTGAGACTCTGGCAGCGATTGGCGAATGCACGCTAGCATATCTGACGACGTGAAGTTCCCGTGAATGGCAGACGGTTCGTCACAGGAAGTTTCTCCCTCATCCTTCTGAATGGACGCGCGGTGGGACTAGAGGTGGTCGATCAATACAAGCCGTCATAGACGTATCATAACCTCTTGACTCGCTCTCGAAAACTCACATCAGAGATTCCATTGATGGGCGTGTTCTCGCCCTTGTGATCCATTGGCGCTAGTGATTCCTCCTTGAACTGCCAGCAGGATGTCGATGAGTGTGCGAATGGTTGTCAAATTGCATGTGCTTACTGCACTAGAGCGAGACGAGTCTGCATCCTGAGCAGGGATCGGCTGCAGATTCGCCTCTTCCGGGGGAGGACGGATGGGTTGTAGCTCCGCCTCGTCCGGAGGAGGACGGATGGGTTGTAGCTCCGCCTCGTCCGGAGGAGGACGGATGGGCTGATGAACCTCCTCGTCCGCCTTCGATAATGGGGGATGTGGTACAGTGTGTGCGGCGAGGGATCCCTCGTAACCAGTCTGCCGGGAAAGTTTGATGGGTGCCTTGGGTTCCATACGCGGTCAGGTATTCGTATCCTGCTATGAGATTGGTAGACTCACGGGCTCATGTAAGACCTCCCCTTCACCTCGGGACGATATGTCCATCACAATGTCAGAATCAGTCGACTTTTCCACTGCGCACTGATCGAGGGGGAGTCCCTGTCATCGCGTGTGTGAGGACGACGTGCCAACAGAGGTACAGATGTCCTGTGCTCACCGACTTTGGGCCCTCGACTCGGTCAATGGGAGGCTGTATAAGTGCCTGATCAGCACAATAGGATTGGCCATCAAATATTCGATTAGGCTCTAAGCTTACATGGTGCCCATGTTGAGAAGAGTCGTCATGAGAGCCTTCTAACATCAAGCGCTCCTATAGCATGGCATGAGTACACCTCACAGACTTCATATCATCGCTACGCACAGGGACGGTATCCAGACGTGGCTTTGAGTATGCATGCCAAATGAGTATCACGTAACCTTCACATAGATGGCTGCTCACCTTCTTCGGCGTTTGACCACCTTGCGCGCTGGTCTTGCGTTTCAAGCTGTCACGCGGAACGAGATCAGCGGAGCCGGGCCCGTCGGGCCCACAATTAGCCACTATGAAAGCTGAGCTTGAGTCCAGGTTGTAGGGCTATGACTTACGCAGAGCCTGAATACAGGGAAACTCTCTCTCCGGAAACGATACGGGAATTTGCAGGAGTTCGTCTCGTATGACGTTTCCTAGCTCCTTCGTGAAGGTCTCAAGCGAGAATACGCTCGCCCCGAATGCTTGCTCGAACAAGAAACGCGTGAGAGCACGCTCGGCACGTCGTCTGGAGGCGGTGACAGGATACGCATGTACGATTTGCGAGCGCTGCAGTGAGTGTGAGTTAATGGGACTAAGCGAGGAAGGGTCCACTTACGCTTGTCATGTTTCCGATCGATAGCGGTATGTTGTAATGAATCCTAGAGCTTAGCAAGAGCAACGGGGAGATAAAAACCATCGCGAAGAACGGGAGAAGCAGAGCACTGTTGTCTCGTTTGGTGGGAGGGCGGTACCTAGATGTGTCAGCACGTCATCTTTGGAGGTCATGGGAGATACTTACTGTTCAGCGAGTCCGGATCCTACTTTCTCGAGCCATTCCTTGTACCGGCTGTAGTCGGGAACCGTCCGACCTTCGTTAGCTGACGCCGCCTATCTCATTTCAGTCACCAGGCGACGTGAACCATACGCACACACATACATAAGCCGTATATCGCAATGCGAGAACAACACCCAATGCATTAACAATCACGGAGTAGACCTCGGTGAAAGATTCCAGTCTGGCGCTTGCCCGTAGCATCTCTGTCGTCGAGGTATCAATATCATTATCAAAAGGACCGCGTCCAGCCTCAGGAGTCCAAGGTATCAGAGCCTATGCGCAATAAAGAATCAGCTAAAGAGACAAGTATGGTTCCGGACTTCGATCCTCACCTTCTCTTGGGCCTTTGGTAGTGATGGCATTGACGATAGGTTTCCATCTTCGAGGGCCAAAGAGAGATCCCGAACTCTCTGCGGCCAGTTGTGAAGTGTGTCTTGGTAAGCCTGTTGCCCATGATATTTGCAGGAGTCAAGATGGAGCAGTAAGATATCAGATTCCACTCACGGCATCCCAACGGCTGAGGCGGGGGACAGCATTATCGAACTTATCGAACGTCATAGGTAGCGGTGTGGTGCGTTGTATGTCAGAGTTGGACGAATGGAGAGTGGTGTCGATGAGCTTGTAGAAGACGAGGCCACTATAGACCCGCGAGACATGGTTCTTGAAATGGGTGCTGACCGACGATATATCGTGAACAGGGTATGCCAGCCTCTTCTGAACCTCTTCCGCCTCCAGACCAAAAGCTCTGAGTACCTGATAGGAATTATGCGAGTACACAGTATCGGTTTCCCAACTATGAACGTGTTTGACGACGTCCCGCAGGATCTAGCAACTCATTGGACAAAGGCAATGGCGTACTGGTATGCAAACTCACATTCCTCGCCTTGATAGATAGATATCCATCAGGAATGGTATCTATCACATCACGCAGCTCCAGATCTCGTAACTCCGGCGTAAAAGTGAACTTGCGAATGAGCTCGCTCCCACGCCGCAGAGGCATTCCACTTCTGGATCTACTTGTGGACAGGGCTTCCAGTGCGGTCTTGTTTGCCTTTAAGTCCTCTATCCGGTAGCCGACTGCTCGCACAGCAATCTGGCTGCCAAGTGGCGCATTATCTGGCGGCGTTTGGGCGAATGACATGGGACTTGAGTGTGGTGTAGGAAAGAAATAAGATGCTGGTTAGGCACCACGGCATCGACGCGTCTCTGAGCGAAGTCACGCGATAGTTTCGGCGGTTGCCGGTTGGCAGCCAACCCGTTTGTCGCCCCCCGTTTCCCGGCCAAGACGTACACTCGCGGCTATCTATCACCTACATCTACGCTTGGCTCTCGCATATGCTTGAGTCTTCAGGGGCTGGCTTGTGTACAGCTTCTGTCCTCTGCGTCTGTGAGAAATACGATGGCGCCTCACTTCGCTTCCTACGGCTTTCGCACAGCGCCGCGGTTTCGCCCCGGTGACTCTGGTAGATTCAGGCAGTGAGCCGGACTTCAACTTCATCGCGTCTTTCTGTAGAGCGCTCATAGGCGCCTCCCTTTCGCGATTGAATTATCTTGCCTCGCCCTGCCGCACACTGTTGTTCCGCTTTCTCTTACGATAGTAAAGAACTCTGAGGCCTCCTTTATGGACACCTCGCTTTGCCATGATAACTGATTCTTCTGCCTTTAATGATGTCTCAAAGGGTATACGCTGCATTTTTTAATGTGTGGTTACCAGCAAGTCTCAAGGCCGCGCAGAACCTCAAGCCATAAAGGTGACTGTGGCATTGGCCTATCTCATCCGCGTGAAGCGTTACGCTGACGCCCCACAAAGGGAGCTGGCCACATTGCCATTTTCACAGTATATGAGGCCTGCGACTCCCGAGGTACAGGCCATCATCCAAACTTCTTCACCCCCTCCACATCTTCCACAAACCCCATCATACGGTATCATGTCGGCAGAGAGGTCAGTGGGCCACCCCCACGTGTTACGCTCTGGACTGACACATATGTAGCTTTGTCACGATGGCGAATCACTCGGCAAGCCGCCACAACGTCATCTTGGTCATGATACTGACTCGTTGTGTAGGTTACGTCTGAGACAGTCATTGCACTGCGGCAACAGCTGAACGCGCTGGCGCGCAGCCACGAGAACCTTCTCAACGAGCTTCGCGAAAGGGACAATAGGCTCCAGGAAGTGTTCTTCAAGTTCGAATCCCAGCTACTGCATATGGCGGAAAAGCTTAATGAATGCGGCGAGGAAAGCGCGGGCGCCTGCATCATGATCAAAGCCATCGTCAAGGAGGTGGAGGAGATCGGGGCGAACTGCGAAGGCTGGGAGTTGGTGGATAATGCCTGAATTCTGCGCGCTTGTGAACATTGTATTTCTGTAGTGTCTCCTTCTCCAAGTATCCCATCCCATCCATTTACCCGCTCGACTCGATGTATGTGACAGTGCTTCTGCAATGCTATAATGCCTCTTAGCGATATTTACCCTTCTCGAGACGTCGCGCTAGAGCGCGCTGAACATGAACATGGTCTGGCCACATATAGATGTACAACGGTGACGTCTGGACTGCACTTCGTATCTCTCGCCTGTTGCTGCTGTTCAGGTTGTCAAGGGCCCTTCGCTCTCGGCATATCATATTTCGCTTCTGTGCTCGGGTTAATCATGCACAAAGCCCGGTCCGGGAAGTTGCCCCCCCTGTTCTCTAGGCTCAGGTAGCCAGGGGCACCAAGATCATGGATCGCAGCGAATACATTGAGCGGTGGAACTGCATGATAGCCTTAAGAGCCATGCCGCCGCTTACATCTCGAGTGCGTTGATCCAGTTCTTGATAGTCACACACATATCGACTACGTCGTCATACGCGGTCCACGCACGAGTGCACTCTTCAAAACGCCGCTCTAAATCGTTGTCGACCATTTCCAGCTCGGCCCTGACTTCTCCCACTACCGCGTCTGCTTTGTCGATACTAGCGTCGTGCGCGTCAGTATTGAGTCGTTCACCGTCTGCATTGACAGCCTAGATGTGCAGCGTTATCCTGGAGTAACCTTCTGATCATTTGAGCGCTTCGTAACGGACGTACTATCACAGGCAAGTGGAGAAGGGCCTTCAAGTGCCTTTCCGCTTGGCGATGCTTTAGGACTACGTCCTTCCGATGCCTCTCCAACTGGAGACGCCCCTCCTGAAGTGAACATGCTTCATTCCATAACGCCTGAGAGTATCCTCTATTGAGCGTCATAATTAGTAGAACCGTGGGAGCAACGTGCCTCGCGAACGCCGCGAAAGATAGCAAAGCTGCACTTTAACTCGTTGAGATTTCCAGAGTTCTCTGAATCCACAACCCTTCGCCACTGTATATTATCAGCATGGGAGACACTACGGAAAGCGAGAAACGTACATAAGAGTGCATGATTACATTAATACGCTGTCTCTCGCTGCTGCCACCATCCATGTTCATGCTCATTGACTTTGGTCGGTTGTAAACGCACGCAGACGATTGAGTAGGGAGCACTGTAATGTGGCAAAACAGACGATACGGGCTCAAGAGAGGAAGACAAGCGCAAACGGGATAAAGGCGGCGCTCACTAGGCGCTCACGAGAATCCGGCATCGCCCGCTTGGAAGCCGGACCCCAGCCGCTCACTTACTGTTCATCAGTTGACCGACTACGATGACTGCATTGCGGGGCGGGTGGTAGACGTACGCGTGGCGTTGTTTGGGGCTGATATAATATGCGCGACCACACAGGAGACCCTGCGACGGAGAGAACATCGAGGGTGCTTTTGAACTCATTTACTGGTCTCAGTACGTACGATGATTCAAGTTGGCGCATTGGGCGAGCGCGATAGATGTACGATCGTCAATAGGATTATCACCAGCAGATCGGAAAGCAAGGCTCAAGGACAGATTGGAAGAGAATCGGGAGAGATGGTCGTGGTCAGGAGCTACTACTAACCGACTTCGTCAGAGCGCGTGCCAACGTAGGCCAACGTCCATCCCTGAATCTACGTACGTACTGGATACTGCTTGGTCGCCACTCGCCCGGCCACTGTGCGTCACAAACAGGGTGGACTCGCGGCGATCTGGGCTTTTTGACGGTCATGGATGCATAAATAGCCCTGGTCAGTAGCCCTTGGTGTGGGAGCAGCGATCTATAAGGTTCGTCCGTAGACTAATCCTTACACGAGTACAGTGTACCTCCCACCTTCCGGCCTTCAGGTACATTCCGTGTTTTGCGCGCCACTTGCCTTTGGACGCGTTTGGGCACTTCGACGGCCGCCACGGGCAGACCTTGTTCTTATCGATTAGCGGGATTGTGTGCGACCCCGCTAATCGATGCTCACATTCGTTGCTCGACACTCAGATCATGTCTTCACCCGTCGACCTTATCACTCTCTTCTCGTTACAAGGCCGTGTCGCTCTTGTCACTGGCGCCGGCTCGGGTATTAGCTCATATATCGCCCACGCGTTCGCACCCGCCGGCGCCGCTCAGGTCTACATCACCGGCACACCCAGCGCGCGATTCCTGTGGGCATCCTTGCCGCCACCCCAATAGACATCGGCACCGCCTAGAGCGAGGCGTGTGCCGTTGTGGTCTCAGCCAGCGAACGCGCGCGCGGGTTTGATGTTGACCGCGACTAGCGGTTTGGGCACCGCGCGAGCGACATTTTTGGTGCGTCCGGCGTTTCGCTCTAGTGCGCGTAATTTTGACTCTGCACCTTTAGCCGTACGCTTTGCTGTACCTGCGGCACGCAAGAACACTTCATGATGCTCATTGTCGAGCCGTTCCAGTTCGTGCATGCTGTTTGGTCCGATCGCAAGCTCAGCTTGTACACACCCGCTAAGCGTGTTTCGTAGTATCGTAGTATGGTGCGTCAGTCTCCTTGTTTAGAAATGGTATCTGCTGAGTGTTGCGGCGTAGATGACCCGGCCAATGAGGCAGCATTCGTTACACGGTCTTCAGGCTCAGACTCGTCGTCAACCGGCTCGAGAGCAGGCATTTCGCCGCTAAAGTCGTTCGAATCCAGTTTGAGGTCCTGCATGCTCGCCGGGGATTCTGAGCTAGACGAGCTCGATGTCGTGTACTCGCCGGTCGGATCTGAAACTACTATCAGAGTCGGCATACTGCTGCGGGTGTCATCGTCCGAGTTTGCAGATGTGTTGAGCACGGTGTGTAGTTCTGGCAGACGTGTCTTCTGCGTCCACTGATCCCGTCATCCAGTGGTGCTTTCCTCGCGCCCAGCTGGGGAACTGTTTGTCGTCGAGGGCTTCAAGCTCGGGGATATCATCCTGTGCGTCGCTGATACAATCAGGGTGTTCACGCGAATCGGCTAATTTGTCGTTCAGGCCAGACGGCGAGCTCACGTCTTCTTCAGCGATGTCTGACAGACTTTGAGCGGGTACTCCGGTGCTCCTTGGAAACGTGTAGTACGCCCGTTCATACCACGAGCGTGCCTTGAATACGTCGTCAAAAAGGGATTCACTGTACTCGGCATCGAAGTCTCGACCATGCACGTAGTCAATGATCTATAGCTTTTCGGTTGCAGCCTCGATGCGCAATGGGTCTGGGGAGTTGGTGTCTGTGTAGCAGTCGTCGTCAGCCTTGTTATCGAAAGCGTATGGGACTCTTGCCAGAAGACCCTCGCGTACAACTTGAATCACGGATTCCGCTTGTTCGTCACGAAGTTCCTCGTCGACCATGTTGGGGGCGTGTTCACCGTATGATTCGCTGTCGGACGGCTCTTACTGAGCTTAGTTCGAAACTGATCTTCTGAGTCAGGAGCCAATTGACGACGTCGGAGTCGTCTCGCATGATCTGCTCCTGCTCGACGTGCACCTCAGGTTCTACATGATGAACTGTGAGCAGGTGCTGTCCGTCTTCGATGTAGACTATCGAAGAGCGGTCTGGGTCGAACGGATCGTTCAATGCATCGTTGAAGTTATCATACACCAAAGGTACGGCTTTGCGGAGGCTGCAGAGTGTACGTGACGAGAACTGACCGTCTTAGCTGTCGGAATTTGGCCGCAGACGTATCAACGTCAACTGCCGCTGCCATCAGGCCAAGTTGTGTGGCCCGGTCAAAGGGATCATCACTCCCTGCGGATACGCGAGCTGTAGCTGCTCGTAGCCGTGCAAGACGCTTAACCGTCTTCATGCATGAAACGCGTAGGCCGCCCTCTGCGAAGAGTTATCCATAACCACTCGAGAGACTACCATCTACACGGATGGACCACGCCTCAGTATTAGAGACACGGTGCAGTTGCGAGTGCCGGCGTATCCTTTGATAGAGGAGACGGCAAAAACCTCACCGTGCGAGTTTCCGGTGATCAAACGAACGACCGAGGAGTGGCCTTCGCTATCTGGCGAGCTGCTCTGACTATCTCCTCGTTCTCTACCCGGATCTCCAGTGAGCAATCGGTCTCCCTGCCCACGGGGCTCTTGCTAGAGATGTCATCGATTGAGACCGTCCAAATAGCTGCATACTCCTCGCCGGCGTGAAACACGGAGTATCAACTACCATCACACACAGACCAATATGAAACCCGCAATTCTAATGACAACGATCGAGGCGGCAGTACAAATGAGGCCGGATGTAACCTTCTACGTGTATAGGCTGGCAAGAAGTATATCGTCCTGTCGCCATTCGGGTCCACATCGTGGTGCCCATGCGCTCACAACTTGTAAACATCACGAATCGCCATCCCAGACTGCCGACGTGCCTCCGAAATCTCGTCCAACATCCCTGCAACTGCAGTATTGAGCTCGTCAACGGGAGCCACGGCTCCAAAGTTCCTGCTTAATAGCGGACCAGCGCGTGAATCCTTCAACTCCAACATGCGAAGTTTGGGGAACTTCGAGTAGCTCGTCGAGGACGGTGGGAGGAGGAGCTGCTGTAAGAGACCTGCAAGAGACCTCGCTTGGCGTATATCGCGGGTCTTCCAACAACCGGGTATGCGTACGTAGAGATGTGTGATTTCACAGAGGCTACCTAGACATGGTAGCCAGGCGCAGTACTCGAGATCGAAACGTTCAGGAAGGTCTAGCTCCAATTCCTGGATAGAGTCGGGTCCTACGTCGGCGGTGAACTGTGTGAGACCGACGCGGAAGTGCTTGGGACATATCGTTGCGTAGGAGAGCAGACGCTTGGAAGACTCCGGACCTGCCGCGTCGACCCCTTTGACTGAGATCCGAGCAGTCAGGTCGGTAGTTGACTGCGTCTCCTCGATGGAGAGTCTCTTCGTAGCAGAGGACCCGTGTCGCTCGACGACGAAAGGCATGAATATCCTTTTGAAAAGACCTGACACGTTTGAATTGGTAGTCTCGAGGCGTACAACCGCGGAGGTTGGGTATCGTATGGCGGTAGCGAGTAGAATGACGGTACAAGCGTCTACACGTACATCCAGTCGCTCGAGATTATCCCAATAAAAGGAATCGATGGCATCCATATCGGGAGACGAACGTTGTACTTGATAGTGATGCGAATGGTCGTATCCGGTGCAGTGCAATCGAAAGGTAGTAAGCGTTTTCAAACCTCGAAGCGCGGTCCCGAGATGGAAGTGTGACGAAGGCGAGAGGCCAACACCGACGCCAAACTCGAGGTCGAGAAGTGTGAGATTGGAGAGCCTTACGATGGCCCAAGGGAACTCATCGGCTTTACTGGAAGGGAGTTGAAGGACTAATTCCTTGAGTTGTGATGTCCCAAAGAGGCGTAACCAGAATTTCGTGATGACAATGGGGTTCTTTTGGATGACGAGTCTCTCCAGGGAAGAGCGCTGGCAAGACTCATCACCAAGAGCTCCAATGCCGGAGAGAGCCTTTGTAGGAAGGCAATCGGGAGCCTCAAGAGTGTGAATACGGGAGTGGACGTCATGTATGAAATATGTCATCCACTTTTCGTGCGCGGGAGGTACTGTGATCCTGACCGGCCCGGGTTGGCTGCGCTCGGCAAAGGCGTATGCCCAGACGTGTCCGAGGTTGAGGGGGACGCGCGTCCAGAGTGAGGCATCCTCCAGGGAAATGGTTCGCCATCGAGAAGATACCTGCGTAACCGTGATCCAGCCTAGTCGCCAGTACATAAGGGATCGTGAACGGCTGCGACTCGTCTCGTCTGAGCTGTAAGGCCGCATCTGGAATATTATGTTTGAAGGAAGGTCGAGTAAAGCCTTGGTGGGGTTCACTTCAAGAAGAAAGTGAAAGATATGGAGGAGAGTCTCGACGGCAAGGCATCCGGTGGCATCCGGTGGCATGGGCAACGTTCCAGGCGGGGTTTCTTCAGGCGACATGTCAACATACTGATAACTGTGTCAGTTCCTAAGACCTGGTTCTAGACGTGTGGCTCTACACACCTCATCGGTGGAAGGCAACGTTAGTGGAAGGCAAGACATCAGGATACGAGCAGATGCGATCGTGGTGGCTAACAACGCGGATTCTCTGTACGAGAGCGCGCATCGGCTCGCATGAAATCCGCGTGAAAGTCACATGGGCTCTATAGACAAAGGTAGACGGACGCGGACGTGTCTTAAGGCACGCATCAATGGTATGGGTCAGATCAAATGTTGAGACAACTGCAGGAGCATATGATACCGATGGGCACCACAGCACAGCTCGTCGTCGATACCTAGGAGCTTTGACGTAGCACGTCTCGTTTCAGCAAATCATGACGAGGTCAGACTTAGCATCTACATCTGTAAGCCCGATGCCATCTGGGCTGCAGCCTGTACACCTTGCGAATGAACAGCGTGTGTATAATGCATACGATTGGTGTGAACGTATCTCATGTGTGTGGCAACCCCACTGTGCGGAAATTGCAGGGGAGCCTATGACAGGTGGAGGTGCAGAGGTAGCGACAGATGACGAAAAGCTCGGGCATCAGGTTCTCCGAGTTGGGATGGGCAGGATTGTAGATGCTATCCCAAGTCCATCGTCCAAGGACCTGAAGTCACATACGCGCTTCACACTAGTGAGTACGGCTTGACATGGATGCATGTGGTTATAACCTTATTGGGGCCTTCCGGGAGCATCAGCCAGCCCTGCTCTCCTACATGGCCTTCCCTTTCCCCTCTCTCTCGTTCTCGACGCGTGCCCGCGTCACGTATCTCCCCGCGGTCGCTAATCGTTGAGCTAGGCGATCCTTTCCCCTCCCGGTAGACCCGTGCTTTCGCACCCTTCAGCGCGTACTGAACATTCCCCACGTGTCCGGAGGTTGAAGTAGTCTTGGTACGGCTTAGAAAGTACAAGCTTGTCTGGAATAGCGAGTGCACGAGTTTCTAGTGCACCAATATAAGGCGAATGTAAATATGCCCCGTGACGAGGTTGGATGGGTAGATGGTCAAGAGTACAATGATGAAGGCGCTGAAGGTGGTTCGAACACGATCAAAGCCGTCAGGAACCCACAGATCGCACGAGACCGGACTTGACACTCACACCCCACCATGCCGGTCACAGTATTGGACTATGATATTTCCCTGGTCAGCCAGGGAAAAGAGATACCCGCGTTTGGCTTAGTGTCAGAGCATGAAGACAGTGTATCGTGTTGCGTCACCAGCGTGGCCAACAGGGTTAGCCCGTGCATCATCGTGTTCTCGGAGACTGCCTAACAAATATATGCGCAGGAATTTCAAGTACAACTTCACAATAGATCAGAAGAAGGGTACTCAGTCGATTTCGATGTCTACATGGATGGACGCAAGATGGGAAGACATGTCGCGGATCCTAACGAAAAAATCACAATGAAAGGCGTGTACGAGACGTCCACGTCCTGTCATCCATTTCAGTTCTCGCAACTTCATCTTAAAGGTGCGCGCGACAAACGCAGTAAATCATATGGCTAACAGGCCCCGATAGAAATTGACGATCCTTTCAAGGACTACGACGTCACTAAAGTCGGTATTATCGAGGTCCGGATATATCGCGTTATTGCTCAGGAGAATGTACGAGAGGCGTTTGCACCTCGAAAGGCTGCGGAAAACTTGTCGATCTCTGAGGAAACTAAGCAGATCGGTTTGCACGTAGTGACGTATGATCGTCGGCACCGGCTCCTCCCTCGTACAGTCTCAGACATCTCTGATTAGGTTGGGGAAATCCAAGGCGATGCATGGACCGGCGATTGTTCCCACTCTGACGTTCCTCGATCCGCACCACGAACCGCACGCTGTCTGCCGCTTTATGTATCGGCCTAAAGGTTTGGGATCAATCATGAATATAGTCCTACGGCTGAGTATTGCTAGGTTTCTGGAAAATGAAGGGTTTACTGCCCAAGGCGAAGGTGCCTGAGGGAATTGAAGTCATCGACTGTACCTCTCTGGACTGAATGCTGTTTATCTCATTATCCGTGTACCGCACACTCTGCTCGATTCGACATTCAATGCCAACTTTCGGTCTGTGACCTCGTATACCCTGCCTCTCGGTTTCACATAGCCATAAGCAACTCGATCACTGGTCGCCAATATATCCAGGGACCCTGTCTGGCTTCTAAGTCGTGCGCCAGCTCCATTTCTGTCGACGCGAGCAGCTTTCAATGGCCAACACGACGATGTGGAGGATATAACTCCCACCCGGGTTACATCACGTCATCATTCTGTCGCACGGCATGGTTTACGGCGGAACTCAAATGCACAGGCACACATGATAGTCTCGCGCCCTCGATTCGTTGCCCGACCAGTATGCTATGCCCCTTAAGGAACCTGAATGACTTTGGTGAGCAATTGCTACAAAATTCTGTGTTGCTCAGCGCTCAGCCTTGAGTGCGCTGCTGTCTTCACCGGATTCCTGCGAGATGCGCTGACGATAGGATACTGGTTCGCGGCTGAGCTTCGTCAACCCTAACGCGCCCTCTCAAGGCCAATGTGGAGTCGAAGGTATCGCGAGTGTCGTATAGGACGTCTTGGGACGAGACGTGATTCAGGGAGTAGGCTGGGATACTGGTGAGGTGACGTAAGCATTTCTATACGCGAAATACTATCTTGACGCGTCGAGTAACGAGCGCCCTATGCAGTCTTCCGGATCACCCTCAGCGGGCTCTGCCGCTCCGGCGATGCCTCGGCTGATGTATAGAACAACACTGTGTCTGCCCAGACGTCTCCGGGTCGCAACGTTGTGACTCAGATCCTGCCATGCGGGGTATACGTTTGTGATCCATCCCTCGAGTCTATATCTATGTGCACTTCCGCGTGTTCTCCTCCGCATTAGATGCCTCATATACTGTGTGCGCAGTATCCCCAGATATTCGTGAGTACCACGAACTATCAGAATGCGTCGGACGATCTGGATTTCAGACTCTTGGCTGATGGACCGAACCAATCTAACCGAGGGCATGCTCGTCAGTATGAAGGCTGTAAGTCAAGACTGCTATCGCACATCCGTACGAAACAATCCGCCACCACGGCCACACTATCTTTCTCCTTCTTCCCCAAGCCCGTCCTCGCGCATCCTACACGACGGTATCCCTGAGGTTGTTACATCTCGACATGGCTTAGTAGCGCGAGGCTTTAATAGCAGCGACTAAGCTTGACGCGCTGCGTCTCGTTTAGTTTTCTCCCCTCTGCTCAGACGACTCTGCGAGTCTCGTAGGGGAGCATACATGCTGCACGACAGAAGCACAGATAGGTAGTAGATGAGGTCTAGCAGCTCGGGGAAGGAGAGCCGGCAGGTGAACAGCCCCTCTCGGACATGAGCACGATATATATTTACGCGTTGCAACGCATAGTCTAATGTCTGTCGTCGTAACAGAAGCCCTCACGTCGATTATACAGAACAATCCCTAATGCTCGCCACAGCATACACTACAGATCCACTCGTCAATGGGGATATCCTCCTTCGACATCTTGATGCAGGATATATGCCACCCGCGGTCGCACGAATCGCATAGCAGCATGGATCGCGCCTAGTACTCGTTTTACTCATGAAATTCATCGCATAGAATGGAGCACGAATACTCACCCTTCTCTGACTACTGCATACTTCGCATCGTTTACAGTCAGGGCACCGCCAAGCGTACGTCCGTATCGTGTCAGCCATCTTGGATAAGCCCATGCAGGAGGGGTGACCTGCCAAACATGAGTCTTCGGATGTCACTTCTCCGCCACAACACGTACCACGCTCACGACAATCAACGCATGCGACCGGCGAATCCTCGATGCAATGTCTTATTCGTTTGTCAGAGCACAACTCGTAATGGCCCTCCTTCACGTATTGGTCGTTTCTTCCCGGCTGGATAAGTTGCGCGACCGGTTGTATCTCGAATGTGGATTCCATCCGAGCTGTCGGGGTTGAAACGGGATGTGAAAAGTTGCCGTTCTCAGCTGGTGCACGATGCACGGATACTGCACGGCGCCTATCGCGAGCGGCGTCTAGCATGCGCAACGTACACGGCGCATTCTCAGGTTCGAAAAGTAGCGGGAGAACCTATTGCAACTCGTTAACGGCGCGGACGTCATTCATATCACAAAGTGAACACACATCCCAATGTCCTCGTAGACCGCCTAGCACAATAAAACATAGCTCCCGCAGGTTCCTGCCACCGTTCTGTGCACGCGGCGGGAAGAGAGGATGAGGGTACCTAGTCATCGCAGCCAGGTAATATGCCTGTAGCCTACTACCGCCTGACTCGATGGATAGAGTCGGGAACTGGGCCGCGCGCAGCGAAATGGTAGTGATGGCGTCGAGATTGCCTTGCCTGTGGGCGGAAATGAGGCTGGCACGATGAAAAAATCGCGCCTCAATGGCGATGGCTTTCGACGTGGAGCTTAGCCATCCGGGGGGAGAAGGAAGGAGTTGCATATGGACACGCTCAAAACAGCCAACCAGATAGTCTCTGCAGGCCACATACTCTGCGGACAGGGACATAGCGTCTACGTCTACGCTCTCCATGTCGAGGGTGGTTTGGAGAAGGAAGGACGTCACCGCACAATCGTAGGTTAGTCTGAGGGCGTCGATGAACAGAAGCCACTGAAACCGGTCAGTCAACTGCGCCACAGTCGAGTCTAGTCACACTCACGTGCGCCTGCATTATCAGAGAGCCTCTCTCGTCAGCTGGTGCACCACCACCAGCACGAGAGATGAGCGTGACGACATCGTCCTGCATGAGCGAAGGCCATGCGATCAAGGGGCATTGTCGATCGTACACATTGTCTGGGATAGCATTTACCCAGAATCTCCGCTGAAAGTGACTCACCCTCAACGTTTACTCTCGACACACGCAGATGTAACGTACCTGAGCGAGCACCATTGCGTCGGCGAGGGAACTATCTGTTATAGAACCGGCTGCCTGCATAGCGTCTTGACAGATCGTCTCTAAGGGCAGAGGTGGGCGCAGTACATGGATATCGGACTGGTACAGGATGCAGTCAGTTCAATATGGATGGAGAAACAAAGAAGGAGTCACCATCCAAGCCTGTTTATCGTTGAATATAGCGTCCAGAGCAGACATATCGCGATTCGTTTCAGCCTCACGGATTCTAGAGCGAGTTTGGTTGAGGTATTTGCACAGTTCCATAGGGACCGAGCGCAAAGAAGGATAGGCAGCGCGTATGTTGTACGCCTCATGTGGCATGATAGGCAAGAAATGGGGGGTGAAGATAGTTCTCAGTGCGCACGGCATCTCGACGCTCGCTTATAGAGGGCATCGAGAGTATGGCAGACAAAGGGATGAGATCAAGGGACGGGACAAAGGAAACAATATTTCTTGGATCATGAGATTCCTCCCGTGCACGATGCAGGTGCCCCTAAAGCTATCCGAGGTATCCTCACCTGTATATGGGGAGCATTACATCACAGATCCTCGGGACACATACCAAGCTCTCTTCAGACAGTAGCATAGAAGGCCTGGACACGCTAGCATTGGAATTTTTTTTCAGAATTAATACAAGGCAACCGCCATTTGGTGCTTCAGTAGGAAAGATATCGCCGCATATCTATGAGTTCATCGTGACAGACGATGTGCTGCGGCAGAAGAATAATGAAAGAAAATCATGTACACGACGCCGCCCATCGAGCACGACGGCATCAGGTTACGCCTCAGAAACTCTGATGGCGATGAAGTGAGGAGATAGCCATCATATGTGCATGACTTTACGCACCGGGGGCACACCGCGCAAGCACCTGGCACTTTGTTCAGATTGTAACGGTGTGCTGGCGCGTCATTCCTGTGACATGTCAGGATTAGGATAGTAGCCGCCAATGGTAGCATCCTACGTTGTGTAGAGGAACACTGTGCATGCATTGTTCTTCTCGGGGTCACCATCGCGAGCTCGCGTTGCGTCCAGCGTGAATGGCGCAGGGACAGAGTCTAGGGTAGATCCTCAGCAAAGAAAAGACCGGTCATAGGAAGATACACACCAGCTATGAAGCCCGTCAAGTCTGAGCTCAGGTTCCGCATTATGGCGTCAAATGAGACTGCGTCATCGAGAACATTGTCGACATCCGTAGAATTGATTTTGGTCATGATGTGGGCGCTCGCAGTGTGGACTAGTAGACCGACGATGAGCTCAACTAGTGACGAGGAAGAGACAGAATGCATGCATACTGGATGGAACGTAGCACCATTATACATATCCGGTCCATGACGCCTTTGTCCCAAAGCCACAAAGCCGCACCTCCTACGCCCTCTCCGCGGAACAGGCCAGCGTGATTGCGTGCACCAAGTACACCGAGCACAGTGTAAAGAATCTGGGACATCACAGCACCAGCCAGATGAGTTATTCGTGCGATCATATCGAGAGAAGGAGGGTATCACCGCAGGAGAGGCAAGACGGAAGCAACCATTGGTTGCAACTTCACAACGGCATGTGACGTCGGCGGCGTTTGCCGTTTGGGGACGAACCGGTTCGGCGCGGCTGCACGAGTGCACGTGTGCAGGTCGTTCATTGACCGTCACCGGTGCGGTCGCACCAGACGAATTCCACACTGAGCAGTGAGCAGCATCTCTGTATGTGATGGCATACTCTCGATCGCTCTCGCGTAGCGTGTATCTCAGCGTGCAGTAGGTAGTGACTGCTTACGTAGGCGCGCCCTTGACTGAAGCCTCATTGTGAAGTCTAGCTTTGTGGGTCATCTCCAAGGACATGTACTATAATATGTGCGCCTCGGCGCTCGATCCATATTCGCCCTCGCAACTCGCTATCCCTCTCTCTCGATATGTCTGGGCGCGATGAATCTCGTGATCCGGGATCCCCGCCGTCCTCCCAACATGGACCGACGCCTATGTCCCCGCCGGCGGACGACAATCCTTGGGCGTCAACTACGCACTCTGACCATCCAGTTTCACCTGTACCCGATGTACCTCAATGGCCCACTTCTCCTCCAATGCGCCAACTTTCACCAGTGAACTTCTCCTTGCCGCCGTTTTCGTCCCTCTTCTCGGCTGCGACTCAGGGCCGCGCCCATAACTCTGCTCGAAGGTCTCTCTCCCCGGAGCCGGTCGGGCATCCTGACGATCAGGGCTCCGGTCCCAAACGGCCCAGGATGTCGACACCATCTTACCTGCAAGCACAGTTCTCCAGTAGCACGGCTCCGAAACTCAGATCGACCCTCCTGCCGAACCGCAAGCCGCATGTGCCGGGTTTCTTACTTGCACAGCAGGTCAGTCCCTAACTTTGCGACTTTGATATCAGCTGACGCCTGCTCTCAGGAGTTAGAGCGCCAGCACATGAACGGTCTAAAAGAATATCAGATGGCCGCAGGATCGTACGGTGGAGGCGTTGCTTTACCCGCAAGACTCAATGTGTTCCCTGATCCTCAAATCAACTCGACGGCCGTTCCCCTTGGTC
Organism: Peniophora sp. CBMAI 1063; assembly: GCA_900536885.1. Taxonomy (NCBI): domain Eukaryota; kingdom Fungi; phylum Basidiomycota; class Agaricomycetes; order Russulales; family Peniophoraceae; genus Peniophora; species Peniophora sp. CBMAI 1063. The sequence goes on from UWZB01000076.1 coordinate 68,413, forward strand.
GGCCGGCGGCTGCTCCTGTGACGGAACGTAGCGAAGATGGAGATGATGATGAAGAGGTGCGCTTGTGGCCTCTAATGTTCTATGATCGTTCGCTAAGTTTCGATAGATGCTCGAGGCTGAGCGTCGCTCGAGACGAGCAGAGAAGCAGCCTCAGACGAATCCTGCTACGGGTCCTGAGCCAAGCACAAGGTACGTCCGCCGTGGGCTTTCATTCCTTCAGAAACCCTCTCACGTACTACGGGCAGCCGTACGTCGTTCGATTCCGGAGGCGCTGGATCTACCCGCAAGCGTGCCGCATCTCCAGACTTGGAGAAACCTGAGGATCGCAGGCCAGCTCCTCCGCAACAGTCCGCGGGTTCGCCGGCCGAACCGCCCGCAAGCAACACTGAACCTGCCCGCAAGCGTACTGCATCTCCAGACGTGGAGAAACCTGAGGATCGCAGGCCAGCTCCGCAACAGCCCGCGGGTTCGCCGGCCGAACCACGCGGTAGTCCTGTCTTTGGGTCATCATCTTCGACGCATCAAGAGACCGCGGTGCGTCGGGAGTCTTTCCGCATTCGTCTGACAACCTAAATATGGTCGTCCTCATCAGGACACAAATCCCTCGTCCCCACAGTCGAGCCACCACCCCTCGCATCCTGCGCCAGACGTGAGCGTCGTTCACTACGTTCCCATTGCCTCGTGACTCACTATGCACAGAACACATCGCATACAGGGCGTACCCGTTGGGTGCCTCCTCCCACTGCTTCCGAGACCGAGGCAAGTGGCGACCCATGTTGACCGCACGTTCTCGGCAATTGACTTCCTTTCACAGGTCGCGCTTTTCCATGAAGTCCGCACTAATTCCAACGACCTCGCCCTTATGCGCGCGGACATGAACTTGATAGCGATCAACCTCAGAGGCGCTCGTGCACCTTCGAACGCCCAACCCGGTCCATCCCTTCCCGATGACGACACCACCAGTGCTACACACGCCCGCGAAGCTAAGCTCGATCGTTGGGCCACTGCCGCTGGATTCAAGACGGCGCGCAGAGTCCGTAGTAGGGGCAAGGACAAGAATCGGCTCGCTGTGAGTACTTAGTGCCCGTCGGATCATGTATGCATGCATCGCAGTCGTTGATACCGTCTCTAGAGGGATGTGCGGGAGATGACCTTTGGTCTATGCGGCAGGGCGACGCGCACGTGCCCCTTTGCACGCCCTCCCCCGTCGGAAGATGCGGTTCTTAATTTTTACCGGACAGGGCGAGGCGGGCCGACTCGAGAGACGTTCATGTTCGCGACGAGCCCGAGCAAGGTCAAGAACATGTGGAACATCAAGTGCGGCGAGATTGTCGCCGAGTGTCTAAGGAACGACGAAGGGACCGACTACTCGGAAGAAGACAGCGACGCGATTCAAGCCGCATTCGACACCTACCTGATAACACTCAACAAGCACCTCAACGACCGTGGCTTCGTCGGCGGCCCTGCAACCGAACCCAGATGTCGTTGGACCAAGAAACAAGCCCAGACGGCGCGAAGGAATGGTCGCCGAGAAACGGTGAGCGCGATCGGTCGAACACCCTGCAGTGCTGGGCGTTGATGGCTTCATACAGACGGGCGAGTCGCGCCTCTTGGCCCTTGAATTGTCAGATCTACCGGCAGATGTCGTAGACAATTACAAGAAGGTGGGCCTCGACGGAGGGAGCGACGACGAGTCAGACCACGAAGGTCAAAGCAATACCTTCGCGATCAAGGAATTGATGTGGCAAAGTTCCCAGATGCGCACCCTTTCCCGGTGTTTGGATCTCAAGAATCTGTCTCTCAAGTTTAAAGAAGATGGAACAGCCCGGCCTGGCAACTGGCCTCGTCGCCGTATCCCATCGCAGCGTCCTCGACCTGCCTTTACGGTAGAAAGCGCAGGGGAAATATTCAAAGGGGCAATACAGGGTCTCCCAAAGAACTGGTATGACCAGATGTGGCTACACGCTCTGGCACCGCCGTTGTACGAAGCCCTTCGCGTCGGTCCCGAGGTCGAGATTGAACTTCCCCAGCCGTTCATCATGTGAGTCCGACAGCTCCGCTGGGTACTTGCTTCAGCTGATCGTGACCATCTCTCAGGGAGGTCGCACGGTATATACACCTTGCCGTTCCCACTTTGCCTGACAGCCCCGCCGAAAGGGCCAGACGCTCGGCTTTCAGCGAGCAGGCCGAAGCGCAGGAGCAATTGATGTACTGGTTGCGTACAGGACGCGCACAGCAAGCTGATTCCGGGCTCGCATGATAGGCGCGGGAAGGCTGAGAGTGAATACGTCTCCGTCTGTGTATCCTTGACATATATATATATATATACCGCCCTCTGAATTGTGAATATGGCGTTTGGTTACTTCGACGAGCGACAGATAATTATCATTCAGTGGAACTATACGCGCTCGTCTTATACAGCAGTTTACTCCCCACCCGACGTAGTGTATACTCGTTCTCCACCCTTTACAAGGCCCCGCTCGCGGTCGGTATCCAAAGCGGCTTTTATCTCGACCTGTGTGACATTCGCCTGAGTATTTTCGTCAACGGGACACCTGCCGTGAACGGCATTCTCGCAAAGCATGGGCGTGGGCGGCGAACAAGTTCGCCGCCCAGCGGAAGATCCCGAGTCACGTGATTTTTGAAGACGCGCGCGCACCACGCGTGCTCAAGAGCCTGAACCACCTTCACTATCATCATCTTGCGCATGCAGTCGCGTCCGACTCGCTTCTAACACTAGTCTCTCTGCTTCCATGGCCAAACGCTTATCCTCTCGGAAGAACACGCCCATCAGGTCACTTGATCAGGAGCCAAAACGGGGGAAGGGCGGTGCTCCAGCGACTGAATACGGGTTCAGGCTGTCGGACGTACACACATCCGGCGCCCTTGCATCTCTATCTCAAGTCTCTGAGACTCGGCTCTGTCAGAGGCTGGCTTTGAGATGTGATAGTCCCCTTATGGACCACATTCCCTTCACACCGGGCATGAGAACGGAGCCCTTGGTGAACTTGGTAGCAAGCAGTTTCAAGGACCATCCGTTTCGTGAGGTACACGTACAAGGAAAGTTTATGAGACAAGCCGATTCTGACTCTCTCGCGCGGCAGGATCTTGAGACCATGGCGGAGCGCGTGGGTTTATGGGAGACGAAGGAGGTTTACTCGGAGAGGTATGGCCAGGTGCTACGAGTGTTTGGAGTCGAGGAGCGCAGCGTCCGGGACTCCTTGCGGCATGATATCCGCGATTTTGATAATATCACTCGTGGTCTGAAAGCTGCCGATGTTTACAGCAGTCTCACCGTCTTTAAGATGATGGACAGCTTGTTGTGCATGCAAGATCCCTCGATGGCTCCCACGCTGCCACTCCTGCTGACTGCCGGCATCGAGCCCGAGCCTAAACCCAAACCCAGACTCAGGTGGTATGAACGGGTACGCCTATTGTTTCGTAGATGGTTAATACCTCTTCAATGCCAGCCAGGTCTACGACCGTTTCGTTAACAACTTACAAGAGGACGTGGGGGCGATCTCATCAGCCTTCCGCACACGCATCTCGTCCAACGAAGGTTCTGCGCACCCAGACAATGCCGTTGCCTCACCACCAGCTGGCGACAAGATAGGAGCGCAGATTGCGAACGCATGTTCGCAGCTGAGTGCGGGTGTTACAGTGAGCACAGTCACTATAAACTTCCTTTTGGCTGCTCTCGCTATGCGTTTCGTGAGATGGGTGCGCACCGTGTCATATCTTTGTGTATATGGCGCGCCTAAGATTTTTCTAGTCGGTTGCGAGACCATTGAACGAGGATCAAGAGCCAATTCCTCCAGGCGTACCCGAATTCTCCAAGTTCAACCATTATCTGCGTGATGTCTGCGGTGTAGGACGGTCAGTGTGGCCTCACTTTCGAGAAGTTGTGTTACCGATTCCAGCCCATTCCGTGCAGCGTCGTCAGGGAGAGTGCGGACTCACACAATCTACTCCAGGCCCTTTACAGCATGATCTATATCTCTCCGCTACTCCTATTGACCCCGGCGCTGCTGCATGATAATCCTTTAGCTTTTGGCAAACATCTGATGGTACGCTATAAAGCTACATGGTCGATTGAATACGAATCTGACATAAGGCTTAGTACTCGCGATTTATGCGCGCCCCTGCTCAAGACATGACGCGCTGGATGGTCGAAGGCAAGATAGTACAAGTAGCTCTCGATCTCGCCTTCACATCTGAGGAGTTCAACTTGGACACCGCACAAATCAAGATACAGGACGTCATCGAATCCGCACAACCAATGATTACATCGCCAATTGTCATGGGCTTCCCGGCAGTGGGTGATCTACGTACGATGCTCTCGCATTCCTATCCGAATCATTTACAGATGATGGTCCATAGAATGGCTCGAGGAAACTTGCTTGGACTCGCAGCGCGCTTCTGGTGTCGACGTTAACGCTCTCGCGGGTCAGAAGCGGGTGGGCGAGGAGTTGGAAACACCGAGAGCCAAAGCGGTACGTGATCGCCGTCTTCTCAACTTCCCGTACCAACCTGTCCTTTCTTAGCCCAGGTTAGCGTTGCCTCCTCTTGAGGCGGAATCGGGGCTCCACGGATCCGAGAGGGATGACAACGCAATGGCAAGCAATTGGCATGGATGTGACTACGGCAGCTAACCGCACCGATAGGCTCTCGTTGATGCAGTGCAAAGTTCGGCATCCCATGCGGACGACGAAGATCATCAAATGGCAAGCACTCAACTCAGGTCGATCGCTGTATCTGGCTGACTGTATCTCTAGCAACCCCTGCGCCCTTATCAGGAGCAGGAATCCGATAAGGCCGACGAAGGTCTTGAGATAGTCAGTATCCATGTTTCGTCGCAGTATATCTCTGACCGGGACCTAGCAAGCTCCGCGCCCTTGCCACGATAAGCTTGACGAAGGTCATGAGATGGTCAGTACCTGTGTATCCAACGCAGTATACCTTTAACCGTGCGCTAGCAACCTCTGCGCCCTTTCCCGGAGCAGGAACTTGGCGAGGTTGATGGAGCTGATGGCTCGGTGAGTGCTCGTGCGAGAACGCTGCACTGCGCTGCTTACCGCGGATATAGTATTCTCTGGATTCTGAGCCTGAGCCGAAAATCTTGAACCTTGACAAAGACGACAGGATGGTGAGCAGCACGCATTGTGAGAAGATATTCCTACGATAACGATGTAAACAGCTTTCTTCCGGTTTCGCTCGGCAGCCAGGGCCCCTGGACTCATGCACAGATGTGAACATCCATCACGCTCAGGCAGAGTAAATGCTGACTGTGCCCGTTGGTAGACCGGCACTGGCGGCGATACGATATCCGAGGAGGACTCGTGTACTGATGAAGAGGTGCAACAGTGGCTTGCAAGAGTTCTCGAAGAACCCACCTTCAGCTTGCGGATCCCTCCGTTACCAGAGGCAACGTAGTTATCCGTATTTGAACACCATTCGTCACCGGATGCTAATCGATCGTGTGACAGCCTGACCAATGCTCAACTCCAGGAATACAGGTATGAGATCTAACTCGTTCGACAATACCCTGCCAGAGGATAGATAACATGCTTTTAGGCGGCTACCCACCCTGCAGAAGAAAGCGTTATTGTAAGACCATTCATCACATGAAGTGTCACTGCCCAGTCTCACGTCCACGACGCAGGCGTTGTCATTCCGAGATTGAGCGCGAGACTGTTCTGCAAGTTTGGCTTGACGAGATAGCAGAAGAACAGTATCAGAAGCAGATACAGGACTTGGCCGATAAGCTTGTAAGTGCTCAGTGAATACCAATAATGCGTACTCACCCGGCGAAGCGCTGTGCCCAGTCCCCTGCAGATCAAGGCGCCTTGCATGAAAGTCCTTGCGATGAACTTGCTGGCCCGTCTCCAAGTAATGAAGAGCCCTCGCCAGTCGGCGAAGAACTCGCACCATCCAAGCAGGTGAGCAGTCAGCCCCCATTCACGAAAAATACTTACTCCAATATCATGTATAAAGACACCGTCCTGGACGTCACCATCAAACATCTCGGCCACCCCGTCACAGCCCACTGTCTCAGACAATTGTCGGTCCGTCGACATCACGTACGAGACTGTCCATAAGTCCCATACAGTCCCGGTCACGCTTCCGGGACCAGACGTAAGTCATTGTTCATTTATTCGCTGTCATGCATGTTCTCACCTATGGCAGGGTTACCGGCAACGCATCTGCGAATATCTGAAGGGCGTTGAAAATCTCAAGGACCGTTTTGACGTCCACGACGCCACCGCACAATTTTGCGAACTCAAGCATGATGAATTCAAAAGAATGCGCACGAATGATATCCTACGGGAACTTGGCGATGGCCACACGATCTACCTCAAGAGCCTCCCGTTATTTCTCAATGACTGGGAGTGGGAGCTTGAGTATTTGGAGAGGGTGGGTGGTTCGACGCAATGGCATGAGGTCGTCAGTGAGTCCATCGGAACGTTGTGTTTCGAACGCTTAACTAACGCCGCGAGTTAGAACCCAAGGTACCAAGAACCTCTTCTGAGATGCAACGCGATTTGGTGGAGTACAGTTGCATGCAACTACCATCTTTCTTACGCGAGGCGTCGGAGAACTGCGGCTGGGATATGCCGAAGATTGAGCTTTCGCACACCCCCGAATCATTCCCCCGATATAGGTGCGTGGTGCGCCTATAAGATGTACCCATTTAACGACGATCTGCGTAGCGACCTAGCTGAACATCTGATGGCCCTATCCTGTCGAGAAGGGGTGGTGGGGGATATCGAAGCCGGCCGAGAGTTTTTGGGTGGAGTACAAACGCAATGGAAACCTTTGGTGGATGTCTGGGGTGCCGAAGTGGTTTCACGCGTCTCTAGCGGGTTCCAATGGGCGAGTCTAAGCCATCCCGGTGCACATACGTTCACCCGCATCGATACTGGAGGCGCATGCTCGTATATCCTCAATCTTTCGGGGACGAAACGTTGGTCGACTGCTTGTACTTACCGCCCCAGGACTCAGACAGCTCGACTTCCTTCTGAGGCAGTTTCGTACGCTGCAACCTTTGAACCGTGTCAGGCGAATCTCGGACGGGGAGGTATGCTGTACTGGAGGTCTGTACTGACAAAGAAGCGGACGGCTATGTGAGTAGTGCCCTTGTTCCTACATCCACTGAATACAGCTCATAGTTATTTCTAGCATCATGCGACCGGGCATGGAACACGCGCAATTCACAAGCGGGACAGAAGGGTGCGCCATGATTGGCGCATACTTCTTCAACTCCGCCTGTCTGGGGGCGAGCTTTTGTGTGTATGTGTCGACCCTGATTGGGCTCTCGAATCTCACAGACACAATCCGCCATTCGATTCTACCCACGATACAAGCATTTCCGTGCTGGTGGGCCACCGCTGTGGATGGAAGTAAAGGTACATTGAATTTCCGAAAGTTAGTCAGGTGGCTGAGAAGTGATAGCATCTCGGTCGATGCCTCGTTGGAAGCAGGAAGGCGCGGAGCAATTTATCGCCGCCTTCGCGTTCGTCATCTTCAACTCGACTCTCACGTACGAGAATTATGCGCAGAACGAGTGTCAAGAGTACTCATCGGCTCTCGACGTGAGTGAGGATGTACGCTTAAAGATCGCACGCGCGTCCGTCCTTCATCTTTGGTCGGACGCGTGCTCCCGACACAGGATAGAAATGGAGGGATGCCCTGGCTTACTGCCGGTCATGACCTACGTCGGTCGGGCTATGATCACTTGCGCAAAGTGCTGGAGGGACTCTCGGAAGGGATGGACCGCAGTGCAAGTCGAGCGCATAACGGAGCTGGTGTTGCACGACTTGAGGGAGGCATTTGGGGACGCAATCGACGCTCGCGACCTCACCGCCCCATTGAAGCCCGATGCGAAGTTTCTGCCGACCGTACTCGTCAAGAAAGGTGTCACCCCGCGCGAGGAGTTGTGGTCAACATGATGTATTCTGTCGTCTTCTAGCTTGTTTTCAGTGTTCGGCTTGTATATGTACTCATTTGTTTTTGACCCTGTTGGATGACCAGCGCAAGAGATCTCAGACTTGTCATACTCAGCGTGTGATAGAAATTGCGTATATTAATTCCTTGACACCAGTGATGATACTCTTTATAAAGTCTGCATCAGAATTTTGTAGTCTATATCGCCACACGTAAGAGGCGGGTGACGATTTACGCCGTGTCGAGGGCTCAAAGTGGTATCTGTTGACATCTTCAGCATGCAAGCCAATCGTGGTGCAGAAGGGATCTACCGTATCGAGTAGTCGTTCAATCTCACAACGAAGGGTGGCCTTGGTGATCTCCAAAACGCGGTGTGCGACGCGGGGGCTTCTGCAATAGCAACACAGAGCTGCTCGTTCCCATGCTTCCATGAGCGGGGTTTCCAAAGCGTCCTCTATGCTCGATCGCTCGTCACTTTGCATAGTTGTTACTGTCGCGTGGACATATAGCCACCACCAGGAGCATACCCTCCATTCGCGGGAAGCGTCATCGTGCCCGACTTGGTGATGGTTGACCCAGATCGTCTTCTTTCCACAGGAGCATGGCAGAATGGAGTCATCCATAGCCCAAGCCTGTATCTGATCGGCCTGGATCCATCTGACTGGGTACTCCCGAGACGAGCACAACAGGATGGGCTGCAGACAGGATGGAACGGCGGCATGGTAGCGATAGAGAGCTATGAAAGCCGTCCCTGGCACTTCATCGAACTCTGGGAAGATCTCCAGCTCCTCATCGGGGTGGAAGAATTCTGGGAAGTCCAAGCACCGACGAGCAGCATATCGTACCGTCCTAAAGTAGTCGAAACGCCAGGCTACGGCATATGAGACAAAAGGTGAATCTTTGCAAAAAGTGACCAGTGCCCGTTCCGCTTTGTCGTGCATGAATGTGATATCATATTTCTGCGCGAGCATCGCCGTTCGTTTGATATCCATAATGCTCAACAATCGGGGCTCGTCGGTGAATGCCCGAGGGTATGAAAACCGCAAGAGTACGAGCAATGTGTCCGCGTCCTCAGCCATATGCACCACGGGACGGGAGGACGTGTCATCTACGCCAGGTGGTTGTGGGAGAGACAGCGTACTCTCAAAGATAGGAGCCACAAGAAGCAAGATAGCCTTGTAGACAGCAAAATCGACGCCATCGGAAGAGCGTAGAATTATTTCGGCGTCAGGAGCGTCGAATCGAGGATACATGGGGGGGATGAGTTCGGCGGTCACTAAGTCGAGTGCTTCAGCCGCCATAGCGCAAAAAGAGAAGGGGTCGATGAGACATGTCGACAGCGCTGGGCTATGATTTACCAGTGGGAATAGACAAAGATACCTGCACTTCAAAGGGTCTTAGTGGTCCTGTCAACAGTGTTCCTCAAAGAGGAATGAAAGAGCATCTCTGCACGTTGGCGATGATCACGGTGAAGATCCGCAGGGTAAAGAAACAAGGGCAGCGGTGCCGAAACTTCTCATGATAGTGGGAAAGCAAGGGGGACGAAGCGGCGACCCCTGTCCTTCGATCACACATAATGCCAGGAAGCGCAGGAAAAGCCGTCATTTCACTGTGCAAACCAATACAACTGGCGAGCCGCTACGTCGGAATCCAGATACATCAGGGGAGGGAACAAGGCTTAAGTTATATTACAACGGCGCGAGTGTGCTACAATATTCAAGCAGTGTCATCTAGATGTCCACCAGCCCGAGACAGACCTGAGGCCTGAGTAGCAATCATCTACAATGTACGTCTTCGAGCGTCCCTGGGTTTCCTTAAGTATACCATTCCTTCTTCTTCCGGGCCACGTACTCAGAGAGCAGTTGATAGTTCACCCCCACCTGTAAGACGCGGTTCGCTAGCGCAGTCTATGTCGTGCAGGAGTTCGAATGAGACAGGCTGTACCAGGCAATGGAATATGACGAACCTCAGTCGACGACAGGTCTTGGCGAGCAAGCTTAGATAGGCGCGGAATCTGAGCGTTGGGATCCTGTACAGAGATTCTGTTCAGAGGGCGGGTACGCAGAACTATGCTGATATACCTGTTGTACGGGGCCAATGATTTGCTCCTGGCGAGATCCAGTACACTGTTCAGGGTCCTCACCGACCGGGGCCCCCGAAGTCGTTACGCTGCCGGTAAATTGGGCTAGATCAACGTGGGCAGTACTCTTGGTTCGTTTGGGTTTTATTTGCCTGGCCCTTGAAGAGATGGCATGTTGGTCAGTGTTGAGGGCCTTCGGATTATCAAGAGTACCCTATAAACGACAATGTATCAGCACATTCGCTAGCCATCGAAGTTCTGAAACGCACCGAGGAGTCAACCAGTCCACGTGCCCCACCTTTCTTGCGGGTGGACTTGCTTTCAGGTACGTACACAGGGATACTTCCCTGGGAAACATAACAGTCCCGAGAGGACGACCAAAGCAGAATTGGGCAGGGAGAAAGATCGTCAAAGAGCCATGCGGGGTACAATCGTGAGTGGATGAGATCGGCATGTGCGATTTCTTTTGTCAGTTGAGTACCCTACTTGACTGAACTTGTGATACGCACAGTTCGCTTAAGGTCAAGGAGCAACCCGGACGGCATTTTGACTTCTGGTGGGAAGCCACGGGCCCCTCGTGAGATTAGCTGATTGAAATCGTACATCTCGGATTCAGCATCCTTCATGGGAGGAGCGAAGGAGATATGTTGATGAAGTTGGCTAGCCTCTGGGAATGAGGAGGACTGTTACGTGATGATCAGATACAACCGGGGTACCATGCGTAGTATACCGCTAACCTGGGCTTGCTGAGCAGTGGGTGCATCCGAATACGGCAACTGTTGCTCAGGCAACGAAGTGATTACCTGTGCGGCGCCAGCCCTGGCATCATTAAGGGTCGGCGAGGATGACACTGGCTATGCGCGGCTTAGATGTAGGAGCAACACTCGAAAAATAAGGGCATACCGGTATACCGGAACCAGACAAAACCTGGGTCAAGTTCGCGCTGGGAGCCCGACTTTCGATGTTGGTAATAGCCGTAGTCTTGTGAGCGGTAGCCATCCGTGGATTCATATGCATACTACTATGCTCCTGCGGGCCAACGTGTTCATTATGTAGAAGACCCTTCGGGGCGGACGAAGCCGACTGTATGCGATTCAGACATGACGGAACCGCATCATTATTAGAGGCATACCGGTCTACGAGAACCAGCCAGATCCTGAGAAGAATTGGCGACAGACACGGCTCCGTGATTCGGACCATGCATCGGATGGGACGGCGTTGACTATGTACGACTTAGATATGAAGACATCGTTTACAACAGGGGAACGTACTGATATGTTAGGAGAGAACGGGACCTGCGTCGAGTTCGCCGTAGAAGCCCGATCCTGGTCGCTGTTACTGCTTATTGCGGCCCCAAGTGCCCACGGAGTAGCGTGAACATGGGGTAAGGATCCACGGAAAGCAGCGGGCGGTGGCTGCGAACATTTCAGGCGTGCATATATATTTCGAAAGACGAAAACACACCGGTATACCAGGCCCGGACAAGACCTGCGTCGAGTTCACATTGGGAGCCCAACCCTCGGCGTTCCTGACGCTCGCTGTATTCCCAAGGGCCCATTGGGCAGCGTAGTGATTGTGCAGAGGGCGAGCGGATGGTGCTGGCTGTGAACAACTCAGACTTGGAGGTATTATTCAGAGGACAAAAACACACCGGTATACCAGGCCCGGTCAGGACCTGCGTCGAGTTCGACTTGTAAACCAAGCTCTCGGCGCTGTCGATGCTTGTTGCGTTGGCACGTTCAACCGAGACTGCAACCGGAGTATCCATATGAACATCCCCCTGTGCCTTCGGGTTAACGTAGTTAACGATGAGAGGGCTCGGACTGACCTCAGTCAAAGGCACGTCATGCCTTTTCGCATCATATTGAGCTGGAGCCTGCCCAGTAATGACAACGAGTGCACTCGATGAAGGCAGTCCGTACGGCATATCTCTATCGCTGTAGATCGGCCCATTCTGCGAGTCTCCGAGCGCCGTGTTTCCGCGTGAGATATACGGAAACTCTGTGCGTAGGTGCGTGGGATCAAGGGGCCGCTATATGCATAACAGAATGATGTCAGCCGGTATACGCACATGACGTTCAGCGGCGCACCAGGGGCAGTTCGGGCCTGTGCTCTTGTCTCGTAGCAAGTGTCACGACGTGAGGGGAAGTGCCCAGATGGAGCGGAGATTCTACATCTCTGTGCGACGATGAGCAATACAACGACCTTGACTTGGAGGGCGCACATACTCGGCGTGCATATGAACGTCAGCGTCAAGGGCAAACACGTCTTCACGCTGAGTCTCGGCCATCTATGCTTAATTAGACAGGTGGCGAATGTTCACAGCATAGTATAGATATGCGTACCATCATATCCTGGGTGACGAACTCAGGCTGCCTACCATGTTGGGAATAGCCTGACATGGAGGGCAAGGCGGATCTCTCTATGTACCACTGACCAGCATGTCGGTTGTCGGTAGTGCCTGGGACATAAAGTTGCCGTAAGTCCTATGATGTAAGGTAAGTAAGTAAAGATATTCAACCGTATCCGCTGTTGACTTACCTCGTCAGCTCTACGAAAGCCAGATACTAGAGCTGGACGTTCAGGCAAAATAGGTCTCTTCGACCTCCAACCCGCCGCCCAAGCATGTTCCTCCTTGGTCATACCGACCATACCTGGGAGAGATGATTTCTGCCGTTTGTAAGAGGGTTCGTCATCCCGTTCGAGAGACAAAGCATGTTTGCGGATGTGAACGTCGAAATGCGTAGTTGGCGGCGGCGGCGGCAGCGGCAAGGGTTCCGACGATAGTTCAAGTGAAGGGTCGAGACCGATTTCCATGCTGACAGCTAGACGCGTATGTTCTGATCCATTGTCCGAGTGCCAGATACTTTAAGTCACCCGTGGAGCGGAATCCTGATTCTGTGTGTTGTGGCCGGAGAGACTTTTGTGGATTCGCATAATGCGGAAGTCGTCCGGCGAGACCGCACCGGTGACGGTCAATGAACGACCTGCACACGTGCACTCGTGCAGCCGCGCCGAACCGGTTCGTCCCCAAACGGCAAACGCCGTCGACGTCGCGCAGTCCAAGTAACCCTTTCATGCCTGTGAGCCTCGGAATTGTGGATGCCAGCCCATACACAGATACTCTCGCCGCAGTTCATGAGCCCCTTGTGGCCGTTCTTGTACCTTCTGCAATGAGCGTCCACTATCAGTCGACATGCGATATAGATGCGTTTGGTATGCGGCCACTCCTGACAGCACAAGGATATGGCGCGCCCTCCTGGACTTGTGATCTGGTCTTCGGAAGTATCTATGGACTTCCAGACACTGGATATTCCTCATTTGGCACCAACAGTCTCTGGACGTCCCGTGGTGAATCGTCCTCTCACGGCGCTGGAGTCGTTCAGTTTCTCGTCGTATAATAGCGACGACATGGTGCATCGGACGTATGATCAATCAGACCAGGAACAACAGGTGCGTAGAGGTGCGCAACAAAACAACTCTTTCATTACTGACTGTGTTCGATACATCAGCCGCCCTCACCAGCGACTCCCACTGATCATGTAGGATGGGAGAGCAGCCCCGATGAAGTGGCCATTCCTTCTTATAGTCGCGAGGTGCGTGAACAGTCGCTTTCGGGAGTACTTTACCACTCAGCATTGTGACGTAGCCCTCGTATACAGTCGCCGAGCGACCTCTCTCTACCAACGCATCGGTTCGTTTCATCCAACCACTTGACGCCCGATTCCTCATCACTTTCGTTCAGGAACGCGGGAGCTATGGAGACCTTCACAGCGCTGAGTCAGCTCATGCCTCTGCGGACCTCACGAATGAATTCAGGGAAAGACCTGTGCCTGCTAGTGTAGACTTGCGCTCTCTCCTGCATGGCGTACGTGTAGAGTTGGCGTGATTCGGGCACATATGCTGACAAGACATCAGGACCGTCCTGTTCCAGCTACTATTCGAAGCAGGGGATTGCTGTGTCGCTGGATATCCGTTGAGGCAGGAAAATCGATGGATCGACCTTCGCGCTTGCCCCAATCAATCGCTGCGCAGCTCGATGAAGGCTGGATCTTCACCAACACATATTTCTCGAAGATACGTATGACGCAGGTGCTACAGATGTGGCTTTACTCTTGCGATGGGACTACCGGCAACATGTCTTGGAAGGCTGTGAGCATGGCTACTTTATGAGTGTCGGTCCATGCTCATCACGCGTTATCGTTCAGCACAGCCCGGGAGTTGAATGTAGGCATCCGACTCATCCAGACGTCTTGCTTGGCGTATACCCTCAAACTGCATCGAGCCTAGAGCCGACGTGGATCAAGAAGTCGAGCGCAGGAACAGGGAAATATATCAAGGCAGCTCAATTTGTGGTGGGCGTCCCAGGACCCAGATAGTGGACTAGCTCCTGCTGTTATATATGCATGTACCATATCATCGTGAAGTTTCTTGATACAGCACACATATCGACTCTTGATTTTATTTTGATTTGCAATATATTTGGCTCGTTACTAAACATGTATATCTCTCACCTCAGCTCCTTCCCGATCTTCGTATTATAGGCTGCGGCACGAGTTGAGGCAAGTGGCGATAGAAAGAGGCAGCGCGATAGTGTATACGCGCGGGCCAATGATCTAGCTTCCATATGAGATGCTGAGACGGAAGTCGTGCCGGCGTCGAGATCGTTCAAGCGCGTGTGGACGTTGTTCACTACTGCCACGACGCCACTCTCCGCCTACGACCGTCTATGTAACAGTCGTCTTCAATATGACACATACCCACGCATGCTAGTTTGCAATCGGAGATGATACGTACGATCCTGTCGCGTCATAGCAGCATACATGACACACTGCCCGCGGGAGGTCCTTTCACGTCGATGCACAAAGGATACAGTATTTAACGAGGACGTTCAGGTGGCATTCGCGACTCATTTCGCTACCATGACCGGCCAAGATATAGAGATCATCTCTGCTCTCAACGTATTCGCTGAAGTCTTGTGTCATCCTCAGCGGCCGGATCATCTTGATGTACCGTCCTCATCTCAGCGCGTCGTGTTGCGGACGACCAAAGCCAGCTGGACTATTGGTCGCGGTGATGGGTCGCTGAATAGTGTAGATATCAAGGTCGCGGACACTCGACTGAGTACCAGTACGCCATGTTCACTACCACTATACTCTCTCTGACGCCTGGCGTTTACAGGTAGGGTACATGCGCGATTGGAGTGGCATGGCGATTCAAATGTCGCCTATATTCACGATATGAACTCGACCTACGGCACTTGGGTAATACAGGGTGTCTACGATGCATTCGTGTTCTAATGGCGGTGTAGGTGGATGGCCGTCGGCTAACAGCGGGAGAAGGCGTACCTCTGAAGGATGAACGTCTTGAGATATGGTTGGGAGTGCCTGGAGGTGGTCAATCAAGCTGTACGGTCCTCTTGAACTAACGTTTGTGATCACGCTGACTGGATGAAAGGTGTGGTCTATGTCAACAAGATGCGGGTCAATACCTTCGCTCAAACATACGCGGTCGAAAGTGTGGTCGGTAGCGGACGATACGGGAATGTCCTCAAGTGCCTTCGGCGAGATGACCTGGCCGCGATCCGCGCCGTCAAGATCATCAAATATACTGGGTACACATACGAGACACTGCCTACGCTTTCAGACATACGAGACTCGGTCAGCATTATGACGACCGTGCAGCATGACCCGCACGTATGCGACCTCATCGACACGTTCGACAATCCCGGTCTCAGCATGTTTTGTGTGTTCATACTTCGCATGAAGCAATCGTGGGACGCTTACCCTCTCGTAGTCATCGTTATGCCATATTACCCTCTTGGTAACCTACGTGACGCGCTTGGTGAAACTCCTATTTGTCAGTCCACTTCACCCTTGAGCAGCAGCGAAATCTTTGACACGCGGTAGCGGAATTCATGACCAGATCCGTCACTTATCAAGTCAGCTTGGGCTTGATTCACCTGCACTCTAAAGGCATCGTCCACATGGATATCAAAGATACAGTGGGTCCTCCTCCATTCGGTCACATGACAGTATCCTCATATTTTGGGAAGAACATCCTCACCGAGAGAATGAATCCTCCCACCTTCAAAATCTGCGGTTTCGGTACGGCGCGACGCCTGCCTTCCTCTCGGGTCTTGCAGGTGCGTAGCATAAGATACTGTGCATGAATATGTAACACCCATACAACCTATTCAGGGCGCGGGTGGTGGCAGTGTAGCGTTTACGGCGCCGGAGGTCTACGTGCGGAGACAGTATGGCGAGCCTGCAGACTTCTACAGCAATGCACTCTTATCCTTCAATCTGTATGTCTCACCAATCTTTGCTGAAGGTAGTCTTGCTGATAAGACAGACTCCTGGGACTGGGCGACTACTGTTTCTCCGAGCGGCCGATCTGTTTGGATACAGAAAAGGAGCTCCTTACCTGGATCTCTACCCGTAAATTGCAATGGTATCGGCTTCAGCGTGCGGCGAGTGACACTTGTTAGTGCATAGACACCGTTCAACGCGACCTCGCTGACAGCTCTATATATAGGCGTCCAGTTTCTGCAGTCGATGCTAGCGGATGATCCCCATGTTCGAATGTGCGGGGAGAAGGCTATGTGCCACCCCTGGTTAGTCGAGCATGGGAATAGCCTCCCACGCCGTTTGACTAGTCAACCCACAGTTTGGAGTGTCTTGCCTGGTCCTACTATTGCACTTCCCTGATCCAATGGTCAAGGCAAGTGGAGGGATTGACCGAGTCGCCGGTCCGCCCGCGTCACGGACAACAGCGCGGTGTTGAGCTCGTAGTCATGCCCCCGACACCGCATTCGCACCGCTGTGCAGTAGTACTTCTGTCTTAAAGTTGGAATTTTATCTGAATTATCATCGTCCACCCCACATGCACTTAGTATCTAAAGTCGCGTGTAGTAACCGTAGACCGTAGTTAAAGTCGGGTTCTCGCTTTGCGGCATATGCTGTGATACGGCAAACTCCGAGATCGTCATACCTCAAGATGATCGATCCACCGATACCGCGTGGGCGGCCTTTGTGCCAAACCCTTTAACACATAGGTAGCTCTCAAGACACTGTCTCCGTTTTCATCTCTTCACCCCACCAGACCGACTCGTAGTTCCTTCATGCCTCTCGCACAGACCACCGATATCGTGACGACAGGCACTGCAGACTCTGTTACATCGATATGCGAATGTCTCTACTGCTGTGCCGACCCCACACTTTGCGCCCTATTCAGTATCGACCCGAGTGGCATATCAGCTCGCTGGAATGAGCTGTTCCAGCGGCGTGTGCGATACCAGAACAATCATAACCTTCAATTATTTACTGACACAGTACTCGCGCTCTCGACCTGGTGGCCGCCGTGTCTTGCCCCCGGTGGCTGCTCATCTGAACGCGGGATTGGCGAGATCGTTGAGCTTTTTGGAATTTCTACGTTCTGTCAGAGTGCTTTATCACAAGCAGACTTCTATCAAGAGGACCCGGTTAGTTCTTATTCAGAGTTCTGAAGTTGCTCATCTAATGTCATTCGCCTCTATATCCAGGCCTTCATTGTTAGTGTTCTCGAGCTCGCGAACACAATATGTCGTCTACTGGAATGTCCTCGCGACGTGGACGCATCCTACGTTGCTTTGGCTCGCGTGATCTATGAAGGTGTTTGGCATCAGCGCTGGCAGTTAACCAAGCTCCAAAACACATACGGACAGCCGATGCGCGGAATAGCTGAAGCCTTGGAGTCCCTCATGTCTGTATTAGCATCCCGGTGAGTGACACTACATCCATGCAGGATGTATGTAACACATAAGCTCTTACAGTGCGTCCATATCGCAGTCAGCGCAACTACTCGCGGACGCAGAGCGGGCCTTTCTCACAGTCTGGATACTCGATCCGCATATGGATCGTCCACCAGACTGTGCATGCGGCTCTTGCAACGTGGAGGACGACGACAGTATTTGCTGGGCAAATGACACAGCAAACCTCTCCGCCTATCTTCTGTGCCGCGGGATGGGTGGTAAGGTCCTGATGGACGAGCGTTTGCCTCCCTCACATTCCATTGTCTCGAAGATGGAAGATCACGTCTTGCCAGAATTTGGCGCCGTGCGCTATCTAGAACGCCTCTCTCAGACATTCCGTAGCCCAGGAACACTCTTCGGAGATGGCGGTCGCGATGCTATTCGCGCTGCCTGTACCTCATTCATGCGAATTCCGACGTTGTTTGAGAACCCAGTATTCCCCATGGTGCTTGATGCATTGTTTGAGGGGATAGACCGGTTGAACTCATCAGGCCACGTCTCGGATGCATATTGTTTGATCGTGGATTTAGCGATGGTATGTTGGTAAGTGAAGTGTTCGATGGCGCGCCAACATAACAGTTTTTGCTTACCCGCTTTCTAGTACTTTGGTCAATCTCACGGAGCCTACGCATGAGGATTGGAGCTCTGTCGACGCTGTTCTGCGAAGCGGGAGGCTCTTCGAGATCCTAATGCAGACGGTAGCAGTATGCATTCCTGATGACGATGAAGACGAGCGACCGAATCTTAAAATGTATCGTGAGTAATGAATCCGAGTGTTCCCCGCGGCTCAATTACCGAGATACCTATTTTCAGACTTGTGTTCAAGCTGCGTGACAGACATTGGCAGTTGGGCTCTGGCAATCAACGGGTACAAAAAGAAGAGCAAACGGCGCCAAGCTATGCGCAAGGTATTCCGCAGAGAATGGTGGCCCATACTGCGCTCTCTGCGCGGTATGACCCCAGAGCCGAGTCTCGCGCGTGTTCACGGGCGTATGATCGGCTCCTGGGAGCAACTCGGTCTGGATCTGGGTCTCTCCGAGGGAGACGCCAATGTGACAGCTAGCCATCCGAATGCGCGGGTTTGTGCGTGGAAGGCGTGTCCCCGGCACCTCCATCCGGGGGCCGGCACTTTAAAGATGTGCAAGGGTTGCGGAGATGCGGTAAGACTCCTCAACGACCTACATATCGTAGAGACGCACTAACAAAAGTTGTACAGAGCTATTGTAATGATAACTGTCAGCGCAAGGACCGGAAAGAACACAGGCGGAACTGCAGGAGATTGAAGTGACGAGAGGGTGTCTCAGAAGCGCGCATGCCCCACCCGCAAGTTGTGAGATGACGAAGAGTCTGTTCCCTGTATTACATATACTGTACACGCATGTGTATACGTACGACGAATGATCCACATGGCCCTTGACAACACTGGCGTGCAGAGAGAAATGGAGGGAAGGCGGCGCGGACGTTAGCTCGCATTGCATCGATCCCCTAGGCTAGCTGTGTTTTGCTGGCGAGCTCACATTAACAAATTGGGTCTGGGATCGGACCAGTAATAGCTCGCCAATTAGTTCGAGAACGTACGGGATAAGAAAGTCCGCCGTCTGCCCTGTCCGCGGAGTCGCGTCCGTCCGATAAGGATTGAACCCGCCGACCCGGAAAGAATGAAATGCCTCGGCTGACATATATTCTGTCGTTATCAGATATCCGATATCTATTCAGGCCAGAGGAGATTGTATTCTATCTCGAGGTAGATGAAGTCAATTGAAGAGTTTTACGCAGTCCGAATTCAGGTCCGACAAGTCCGTGATCGAGTCCGTGGTTGAGTCCGACGAGTTTGATTCTGAGCGGTGCTACGTGACCTGAATCTGGTCCGGCGAATACGAGTACGAGCTTGTGCTCGAGTCCGGGTCCGAGGTCGGGGAAGTCTGGACCATTTGAGGAGTTCAGGGAGGCGGATCCGGGGTCGGTTTGGGGTCGGGTTTGAGAGCCAATCCGATGCAAATCCGCCTCCATGGATTCGGCCAGTCCAGTTTAGTTCGAGTTCGAGGAGTTTGAGTGACGTCCGAGTCCAACTAGTTCGAGGTTGAGAGTTCTAAACTGAGATCGGATACGACCAGTCCGGTTCAATTCGAGTTCTTCGAGGAGTCCGAGTCCGAGTCCGAGTTCAACTAGCCCGAGGTCGAGAATTCTAAACTGAGATCGGATACGACCAGTCCGGTTCAATTCGAGTTCGAGGAGTTTGAGTGACGTCCGAGTCCAACTAGTTCGAGGTTGAGAGTTCTAAACTGAGATCGGATACGACCAGTCCGGTTCAATTCGAGTTCTTCGAGGAGTCCGAGTCCGAGTCCGAGTTCAACTAGCCCGAGGTCGAGAGTTCTAAACTGAGATCGCATACGACCAGCCCGGTTCAATTCGAGTTCTTCGAGGAGTCCGAGTCCGAGTCCGAGTCCGAGTTCAACTCGTCTAGACGCGCACAGTCAGGGTCCTGCAGAGTCCGGCGCCCCGAGCGCCAAACTCCCACGTATGCCCCCATAACGCAACTGGCTCCAATCGCTGTGTCATCATCGACGGTCGGTCACCAGCTGGCGCGCCTCAACACAGCCTCCTGAACGCGGTCGTCAACTTGAAGAACGAAGTTTGGTTGCGCTAAGCACGGTCTCGCTACTTACATTGGTGTTCGAGTGCTTTGGCGTTCGTAGCCTTCATCAAACCAGCTCCAGCCTGAACCCTGATCGATTATCGTGGAATGAAGTCCGTAGAACTCGCCAGAATCAGTATCGTGATCACTGGGTTGGGAGCACGAGCTCTTGTGTCGGATCGTGTAGGCTTTCTCGATATCAACTCCACACCCATGCCTGGTTGGTCACAAATTTGCTACAAGCAATCGCTCGGGCACTCGGTGTTCGATATTGGCAGTTGATTGGATGGTCGAGCCATGACCGAACTCCATCCGTATAGGCGCGACTTGAAGCTCGATGAGTACATATCCCAGAGCCTCGGAGCGATAGGTGTCCGATGTGTCACAATCCTACTCCGTAAGGCGTGCTGGAAGTCCATGCTTGAAGCCCTCAGTCACGCCCGTACCTCCTACGTACCACCCATACAACTTCTCATATAGCCCTTCTGTCGCGTCCAGCCCCTGTCACGCCTGGCTCTGATGTGACAGACAGAAGGGGGATGCCTGTTTCCGCCTAGAAGGTGACGAAGAAGGGGTCAAAGATTTATGGTCGGAAGGCGGAGAGAAAGGGGGTTACATTTTTTCCCTTTCGCGGCTGCAAAGAAGGGGTCAATGAAGCAGTCTATCCCCTTTCTCGGCTTAATCCGGAGATTTGAGCCATCGACGGCCGTTGCCCACTTCCCATGGCGCTTTCTAGAGGCATTCAGTCGAAAAGGGGGCTGAATACTATTTCTGAAAGGGGCCGAGAAAGTCGGCGGTAAATGGGATTTCAACC
>UWZB01000077.1:0-36783 GCA_900536885.1 Peniophora sp. CBMAI 1063
CACAGCAACCCACCACGGACACAAGACCGCTCAATTGGGCCGACGATGTTGATAGAGTTCTTAGTACCCAGCCCGCCCCGGCCATTCCAGTCGTATCACAATCGCGCGATCTTTCGGCACTTCGCCCGGCTCACAACTCGAAGCCATTTGGCTCACTACAGCAACGCAGCCGTCGCGCTCGTCACGGATCGGCTACTATTCGAGGACAAGCTTCACGTCCTAGTCGCGCGGACATCGGTTCCTGGCGTTCCACTACAAATCGGCTCCCATTTATACATTCAGATTGTGGTCATCATACATATCATTTCCCCCGCACAAATCGCTCGTTACCTGGTCGCTCGCTGTTGACATCGGAGTCGACTCTTGATTGGGAGGGAGATCCTCGGCTGGCAGAGCTTGGTCGTGTGCTCACATCGTTGGGTTGGGTTCGCAGCTCTTGACGGTGTTTTCTTTCATTCTTCGGTTCTCTTAGGGCGACGAGGACGTCGCCATTTTGGGTGGGGGGTACATGGAGTAGGGGTGCCTGGGAGTGCGAGGCAGGAGGCGAGGAGGCAGGAGGAGCACGGCATTCACCGGCTTAGTCAGCGGTTCGGCTCGGTTAGCACGTCGCATGTAGTAGAGTAGCTCTCATCCTACCACCACCGAGGCAAGCATCGCGCCTTCGGTCTGCTAGCCCTAGCCGCCCGGCCCTCTCCAGCGGGTCCCCGATTTCTCGTTTTGCTGGCACTAAGAAACGTTGCATGTAGACACAATCAACCCATTGGTCCAGTTTCCATCCCAAGTTCTTCAACCTCCCAGACTGCACGAATCCATGCCTCTCGTGCAAGGCGATCGACGCTCGGTTGGAACTGTTCTGTTCGTCTCCGGCTGGCCCAGGCGTATCGCCGATGATAGCGACAAGCGTCCTCCAAGGACCGTTCTGCTCGCAAGCTTGTATGAGGGCCCGCAGGAGTGCACTGCCAATCCCTTGGCGAGAGTTGCCTGGCGCCAGATAGATCGTTGTCTCCAAGGTGTACCGGTATCCGCTACGTTCTGCGTATGGCGCTGCATATGTGAAGCCGAGAATCGTCTCTGAGCCTTCGATCTTTCGCGTGGCGACGAGGAAGGGTAGATTTGAAGTGTGCAACGATTGATACTTCGAGTGGAACGTCTCCAAAGACAGCGGCGTCTCAGCAAAGGTTGCCAGAGAGTAAAGTACGTAGTGGTTGTATATGGTGCAGATTGCGTCTAGGTCTGCGAATTGTGCGGGGCGAATGGATAGCTCTACTGAAGATGACATGGTGGTCCGCGGGTGACTCGCTACATCCGCCGCGAGATAAGATACAGCGGTGGCGACGCGATCACGTGGGTTTACACGGTGGCCTATCGTATTACACCTCGGGTAGCTGCCTCGTCGAAGGCTCTCATCTGACGTTCCAGCTCCGTGATCTGGATCTCTGGATCAAAGGGAGGTTCCTTCCGCTTCGAACTCTTATCCGGGTCTTCTAAAGATGGAAGCTCGAGGCGTAGACCAAGTCGATAGAACTCTGTCGTTCAATCAGCATAGAGTGCGTGACACGGTCCAAGAGTACTGTACCGTAAGTCATATGCGTATTCCCCTAAGAAGATGGGTTGTTAGCGTCGCGCAAGATCTAGCACAGTCAAAAACGGCACCTCGCCCTGCCAGCCTTCCCAATCCACCTCATCTGGAGCCGCTCCTTTGAGATATTCGTAGTCGCACAGCAGTTCAAACTCTGCGTCGTAGATATCCTCCTCCTTCCCTCGCTTGCCGTCGGATAAAAAGGGGGTGAAGTGCCACAACAATTCGTCAACGTCGTTCAGTTCGGCTGTCTCTTCGTATCGCTCCACATCACCCTCGTCGTCAGAACCGTAATAGTCTTTTCTGACTTGATGCGGGCTCCACGCCTCCCCAAATTGGGTTTGCTTCAGTTGACCCAACGTCACAGTGATTCCAAACGGCTGTGCCAACTCACGAATGAGATTGACAAACGCGAAGTCGGGGCCTTGGAGGTCTGTGAATGTGGTATATCGAATGAGTTTCTCCCCGTATATATCATTGTTGGATATGACGTAATAGAGCGTCTGTGGGCAGTTTTTGCCATCCCTATTCTGAAGCCAAGCACTGAAGACCTTGGAGATCTCAGCCGCTACCGGTGTTGGATCAAAAAGAACGGGTGCAGGGCCTTGGCCAGCGTGGAGTATATCGTAGCGTAACATGACTTGAGCGCCCATTGTGACTGGCTCATGCTCAACAGTTGAGCCTGCGGATGTTTATATTAGATCCGGACCCACGGGCATGAGTGCTTGAAATCTTACCCGACAGCCAACACAGTGTCGTGGCGGCATAGGCACTTGGAGAGCTCGTCGGCATAGTCATCAGGTCATGCCCAAGCCGGGCAGTTATGGCTCCACCTTCGTGTTTTGTGGGGAGAATGAAGACAAGAGTCGCAAGCACACGGTCGTCTTTGACGCTTTGTGACATAATTCAGCATAGATGCCGCTTGAGCGGCTGACGCGTTTGACAATGCGTACCCGGTACTATATTGACTATATGTCGTAGGTTAGCAAGATAAAGTAGATGACAGGATATGACTCACAGGTGAGAGCTCGCAGGGTAGATGTGCAGTCCTTCGAGTCTCGCCGTAATCGAACCTGGGACTGATCCAGCTAGATGGAGACCAGCAAACATCGACTTTGCCGTCTGGTCCACGACTGCGTTCCATCCTGGATTCAAGAATTGTAGTCGCGAGGCGTCAACATCCACAGTAGAGATACTGCCGTCGTGGCCCTCATTGAGAGATCCATTCAATAACTTGATAACGGCAGACGAGACGGGCAGTCCAAGAGCGTCCCATCCATCTTGTAATTGGAGTTCGATGCAGGGATTCATCGGGAAAGTATCGGGCACCGTCGCCAAGGCGTGTATGCTGCCAAATTTTCCATGATTGACAGAGAATAGGCCTTCCAGGAGGTCCTGTTCATGGGGAGATGGGTCAGCATCATAGGGAATAGCAACTCAAACGTCAGTCGCTCCGCTAACCCTGATATTGCCTTCCGGTGCCTGAGTCTGTGACGCATAGTGAGCCTCAGTCACAGACAAAGGTGACCTTAACTAAGTGATATTGACGGACCTGCATGATCTCGCGGCTCAGTGCCAAGCAGTGTGGGTGTAGAGGTCGTCAAGGTGAAAGGCAACCAGGAAGCGCAAGGGAGCGCGTCGCGGCGGACGCGCACCGGGACTGCGGGCCGGAAGCGCGTCAGAGGTTCAACGCGTGCGCGACGCGTTGATGAACTCACCCCTATCCTCCACCACAGACGCCGATCACCATGGCCAGATCATCCAAGAGGAACGTCGCCTACTTTCATGACCGTACGTGGGACTTAGCCTTGGACGCGGAGATGTTGCTTATATACGCACTTATAGCGGATGTTGGCTCTTATTCTTATGGCCCGTCGCACCTGATGAAGCCTTTGCGGATGCGAATCACGCACGAGCTATGCAACGCATACGACCTTTTGACGATGATGGATGTCCAGGTGCGTGATTATTTGGGGTTCGTGAGGCTGTTTTCACTGATGCCACGGCTTGCTAGAGGGCGGAAAGGTCATCGGCGGAAGCAATGTGTGCTTTTCACACAGACGAGTACATCGAGTTTTTGAGCAAGGTCACGCCGGAGACCGTGGAGGACCTCACTTTTAATGGCAATCGATGTGTGTGGCACACCTTCTTGCACCGACGTGACTACTGAACGAGAATGCAGTCGGCATGTCACAAAATTGGGACAATCCGGCGTTCGAGGGCGTGTTCGAGTTTTGCTCATTGTCTGCCGGGGGATCCGTAGGTGCGTACCCCCAGACTATTCCAGGAGTTTTCCTGAGCTTGGACTTGTAGCTGCTGCGAAAACGCTGTCTTCTGGTGCTGCTGAAATCGCTATCAATTGGGCTGGGGGATTACATCACGCGAAGAAGGCCGAAGCCAGCGGCTTCTGCTACGTCAACGACATCGTGCTCGGGATACTGGAACTTCTACGCGTCTTCCCACGAGTCCTCTACATCGACATTGACTGCCACCATGGCGATGGTGTTGAGGAAGCCTTCTACAGCTCCAACCGCGTCATGACATGCAGCTTTCACAAGTATGGCTCCTACTTTCCCGGGACCGGCCAACTTAAGGATCGAGGTGTACGAGACGGCTTCGGCTATGCGGTCAACGTTCCGTTTAGGGACGGGCTTTCCAACGGGACATTCCACGAAATGTTTGATCCTGTGCGTGGCATGTTATGAGTGGAGATCGCGTGACTAAATATGCAACAGATCATGGACAAAATCATGGAGGTATTCCAACCGTCGGCGGTCGTTTTGCAATGCGGCTCCGACTCGCTGGCCGGAGACAGACTCGGTTGCTTCAACCTCACGATGCAGGGACATGCGCATTGTGTACAACATATGCGCAAATTCAACGTCCCGTTGATGCTTCTGGGCGGAGGTGGATATACAGTAAAGAATGCTGCCCGCGCATGGACGTACGAGACGGCATGTGCCCTTGGCGTCGAGCAGGATTTGGACCTTCGGTTACCGTACAATGAGTTCTTCGAGTGGTTCGCACCGAGGTACAGATTAGAGGTTGCTGAAACGAACTTGGAAGATCTGAACCCTAAAGATGGTGCTCACAAGCAAATACTGTGAGCGGCATTGCTTCGTACTCCATACATGACACTCATCATACCTAGACAGCAGGTCTTGCAGAATCTCAGCGAATTGAAGACTGCACCCTCAGTTGGTCTGCAAGACGTCCCGAGGGAGAGCATTGGCGATCACCTAGGGCTGACGCGTAGCGAAACGACCGAGATCGACGACCTGGACAGGAAGCTGGCGCGTGAGTAATCTCGTCTCTCATCTCTACTAGCCTGCTTCTGACAGACTACGTCAGAGTACTCGCGATTCGTCTACGAGACTCAAGAACCCGAACCCTCCGATCGAGGAAGCGAAGAAGAAGAGTCAGACTCCGGTTCGGCGGCCTCACGAAGACGGAGCCGCAGAACACGGAACAGCCGCAAGAATAAACGCATGAGTATTCTCAGCAACGAGTGGGAAGAACTGCCACACATGGACCTTTATGATCCTCACGAAGCGGTCAACGGCGCTCGTCCTAAACGACGCTACTTCGATAGCGGGTTAACGTGGAATCCGAAGCAAAGGGTGGCGATCGTCAACGGTTATAATGGTAACCTCAGTGTGAGCGAAGCCATGGAGAGAGGTGGTAGAGGAGCACGACGCCATGATGAGATGGAGATCGATGACTAGCTTTATACGAGTTTAACATTTTATCTCTGGATTTCTGTACACTAGACACGCTTTCAATGCACGCGACGCGATGTAGAATAATCAGGTGACCGCGTCTGGTTGCTGTTACAGTGACCGGTGTTGCCGTGGCTCGCCATATTGCTTACCACTCTCATCCACCTCGACTCTTGACCACGACGGGCACTCTTAGACGACGCCATGGCCGCAGTCGCGCGGGTTCCGTTTGATGTCTGGCTTGAAATCCTGGGGAACGTCGAAGAGCCGAAGGATCTGGCGCACTGCGCGCGGGTGAACAACTTGATGTTCCAAGCAGCGATACCCGTCTTGTACCGGAGCATCAGAGTGAAATATGTTGATTTGGACGGAAGGACAGGCGTTTCAATGGTGCGCTCATAGCCATTCGTCTTACACCATGACTGACTGGTACCTAGATACATCCGAACAGCGTCCTTGCCACGCTGAACACTCGTCCACATTTGTCTGTGTATGTCAGGGAGATACGCTTCCATGGTGAGCGAGTGCTGGTACTTCCGCGGGATTTCTATATGTGAGACTCAAACCTTCTGCACAGTATACAACCGACTACACAATGCGACCTACACCGTTCAGGACACGGGAGCTCCTATACATGTGCTGTCTACGCTATTCAACCTAACCACATGCACGGTCTATTCGTCTGTTGAGAACGTCGTCTCTGCGGAGGTTCTTCGGAATATCACCGACAACCTACGTCTATGTCATAATCTATCACATCTCCACTGGGACTTTGCAGTTACTGCTCGACACATGCCTATATTGAGCGAACTGCCTTCAGACACCACTCTTCGACTACGCTCTCTCACCTTGGGAGACGCGTCGACTGAGGCCATTCAGAATCTCGATGTGGTCCTACGCTCGTTTGACCATCTCACCAGCTTACGCCTCAAGGTAATGGGAGTCCTATACTCCATATAGTAACCTTTTGACTGACTAGTTTCCGCGCCCTAACGTTTAGTCCACATCAGGGCTAGATATCCCGCTGTCTCAAGATCTTGTAATGAATGGTGCACTGTCGCGGTTGAAGGCCCTGCAAATAGGCTTTTCGCATACGTTACCGGCACCGGCCCTATTGAGTTTCGTCTCCGCGGGCGCCAATCTCACCGAACTTGACGTTGTATACGACTACTTCTTGCTTGGTCGCGATCTTGTACGAAGTCTACCCGGGAACTTGTCATCACGTCGCTAACAACCTGTTTCGCGACCAGAACATTTCTTCGAGCCAGACTGGGCTTTCCCAACTCACGAGCCTCACAGTACGACATCAAGGCGTCGCCGGTACGTAGAGCAGACGTGACACAGTGCAGTTGAATCAGCTCAATGCCAATACAGGTGTCGATGCCTATCATGAACTCGTCGCATGGATCTCGCGGCTCGCGGCTAGATCCCCTTTGCAGCACTTGAACGTCGTCTCCGACGATGATAAACGCCACGGCTGCAGGGGAGGTGCCTGTCTCGCTGCAGTAGCCCAGCAGCATCCAACGCTCGTGTCTCTATCAGCGGCACATGTTTACCTTGGCGCAGCCTTCATATCGGCGGTAGCCAAGGCATGCCCGCTGTTAGAGTACATCGAGTGTGCGCCGCCTCCGCCACCTCGCGTCCGAAGGAAGATATCGGGACCGTCTGAATCGGTGCGTTGTAACACCGAGTGTTCGCTCGCAGCAATGCGCGGCGCGCGGTCGGGACCCACGCTCATTATGATACACTCTCTAGGACATTGATGCGCTGCGATCCGCGCTGTCCACACGGCCCTCCGGTTTCACGATCGTCAACACGCGTCAGACTACGCAGGGCAACAGCTATGTGGCATGTATGAAGCGACGAGTGACTCGGACGCTGCTCACTGCATGAGGTTCTACGACTATGCCGTCGGTTGTTCCAGCGTGATGTGGTAGATGGGTTGTGCCCGCGGCCCCAATATTCTCCATATTTACGGCATGTTTGTTCTTTGCCTCATTCAAACATTGTGGATTCCTTGCAAGTCTGAGCCCGAGTGTCCACACGCAGGCTCCGTACCTTGTCCGTACCCCATTTGCTTCCGCCGAGTGGTATAGGCTGGGCGGGTGATGGCGGTGTGCTGTTCGCCCGCATCTGTTCGAGAGTCCCACGCATTCGTGATGCGATCCATTGCCGCCCCGAGCATGCCTGAGCGCGGGTACATACGTTTGTGGATCGTATAAATGGCGGTATGGTGTCGTACAAGCTCATACATTCACAACCGGCGACCCTCGTGCTCCCACTCCCCGCGATCAACCCTTACCCTGATGTCCAAGAGCATCGAGACTTTCGCCGCTCAGCGCGTGAGCTATACTACGGACCTCCCTGTCTATGAGGTCTTGAAACGGCTAGATGCTGCGGTCAACCGCGACTCGGAGAAGAACATCGTGCGCTCCATCCGGTCCGCCCGAACACCCAAAGAGCTCGAGCTGCGGGTGAGAGAAGTAGCGGGGGACGACTTCGGGTACGCTCCAGGCATGCGCACACAGTTATGTTGCTCACTTGTGTGCAGGTTCTTCTTCGAGTTCAACCACAGCAACTGGCTCAAGATGTACCTCGGATCGGACGACGTACCCGAGATGCATGTATACACCATCGGCAACCCAATCCTCGCCCAGTCCATGTTGAAACACAGACCAGCATCCGGCTTGTACGTCCCTCTTCGGTTAATGGTCATGGGGCGGTACGCGGACAGCAATCGGGGCACAGTCGTCGTGTATGATCTACCTTCATCTATGATCGCTACCGACGGCGAAGGCGAACTGCGGGACGCTGCCGTCGTGCTTGACCACAAACTCGAGGCATTGGTACAGGAGGTCACAAGCGCAATGTGCCGAGTATGATCATCGCTGTGAGATTTTCGGAATAGGTGTGTGGTCTTAACAAAGAACTTGGGCCGGAAACAGCCTGACTGATACAACGTCGAGCAGAAGCGAGCCCATCTATACCCCTTTAGAGGCGGCAAGCCAGCTGGTTTCTACTCGTATCGTCTGTACAGTGAAAGGCGCGTAAGCATGGCGCCTTCAGGCGAGCTGTACTGCAGACAGTATGCTCTGCCAAAAGCCGTGACCGAGATGCCCGGGGATGTTCTTCGGATTTGGAAATGCGTCCTGGCCATTTACATATCATTATTCCCGAGTAGACATCACACACTACATGCACGATACCCTTCATCCAATAGAACTTTACATTCGTACTCGCTCGAGGAAGGAGCACACACATAGAATACATCTGGTTCCGTTTCAATACAGCCTATCCTACATTCACCGGAAGTGCCAGGTTTAAGAACGGCCAAAGCGACGGCGCTGAAGCTCCAGAACGGATTCCTGAATGGTATGTAGTCAATGTTGGGGCCCTTGTGCAATCCCATTTGAATGTAGTGGTGCGCACCTCGTCCCAAGTAACCTTCCATGAGTCGCGAGCCAGGAACTCCTTGATATACTTGGCCACCCGCGCGAACTTCTCATTCTCGAAGATCTCCTTGTAGATCTTGGGTCCCTCTCCCTCAGCGAACTTGCCCACGTCGTTGCGCAGAAGGAGCTCGAGGCGACCGAGGAACGGCTGGATGGCTGCGTCCGCGATAGACCATTGCCCGATCGCAAAGCCCTCCTCGGGAAGCAAAGACTGGACGGCTTCAAGGCCGGCGAACAATGCATCGGGACCCTCTCCGCGCATGAAGAGCGCCCCGAAGCCGGGGTGGAACTTGCTGCTGGCGGTCTCGATGAAGAAGCGCGCTTTGGCACGCTCGACTGGATCGGTAGGTAAGAGACCGGGGTAGAGGTCGGCGAGGAACTCGATCAGAACACCAGACTCTGCGATCTTGACGCTCTCAGGAGAGGGCTTGTCGGCAGGGACGTCCGGTCCACCATAGGTAACCGCCGGTACCTACTCATTCGTCAGCACAAGTTGCTCGCTATCACGACAGCCAGCAGTGTAGGGTCATAGCGCTGACTACATGGGTGGATCAGAGTATAAAAGAGAAGTACCTTGAGCGCCGGGTTGACCTCGTGATACCAGCTGGGCTTGTTCGCAAGGTCTACGCGGTATTCTTTGGGCTCCACGCCGGCTTCCGCGAATGCGATCGCCACCTACACGCAAGATTGCGATGAGTGTTCACACCCCTTCCGCGTTGAGGTGATAACGCACTCGCTGAGCCCAAGGGCAGATCTAGAGGAGAGACGGCTCGTTGAGCGTGCTTGACACATAGCCAATGATTGATGAAGCACGCACCCTGGAGGTGTAGAAGGTGATCTGTCGGGACATGATATGCTATATGCTCAGAGGGGCCAAGGAGACTTTACGTTGCTGAGCTCAGAGAGGCGCCTTTATATCTAAGTTGGCTCCTTGCTGACGCCATACCTTGACATGATGTGAAGAGCTTGCATGGCGAATCGTCCTCCTGAATGAGGGGTGGCCCACAAGAACTAGCCTCGTCGCTTACCCATGACTGTGTCAGCTTCAGGCCCTCAATCGGTCAAGAGACTCCATGAGCCTGAGAATACGCTATACGGGAACTCTACCGCGAACGGTATAGGATGCATCTTTGCATAGTAAGCATAGTAATCGTTGGAGGCACTGGCATCATGGGAGGCGGAGGCAAAAGCCGACGGGCTCGGATTTAGGACCGCCACGCGCTACGTGCCGTCGGAAGCGTTGAACCTGTACCACGACTGCTGCTACTTCCTATATTTGCGCCGCTCAGGCTGGTAGTGATGCTGAACAGGCTAGCAAGAGCCCACACAATCAGACCCTTGGCTCGGACTACATCGCGTTCACTGCGGCCGCTCTCTCAGCGCTTACCTACGACTGCAGTCGGCGATTGTCGTCGATCCTACGCCTTCTCTCCCGCTCAGAGCCAGCAATCCTCCGCTCTCGACCCCGACGAGCACGACTTCACAGATGAAGAACTAGCCGAGATCGACGGCTTTGGAATATACTCTGTCATTCTGCCGCCAGAGTCTACCGACCCGCCCAGAAAGGTGCAACTGCTTCGACCTGTACCCCCGCACATAGCTCGACCACCATATATCGCCACATCGAGTTGCTTACCCAAGTTTGGAAGCGGACTCGCACTTGGAGATGCTCGGATTACTCTGGGGTCGGAAGAGGAAGTCAGACTACGGAAGTCAGCTAGTCTAGCGAAGGACGTCCTGACTTTCGCTGGTACCCTTGTGCGCGTGAGCCCACGCCCACTTTCGCATCCTTGCCATAGCCTCTGACGAGCGAAGCCAGGGATAAGTACGGAATCTATTGACGCCCGAGTACATGAGTATATCCTATCTCATGGCGCATATCCCTCTCCGCTAGGATACAAGGGCTTCCCTGCGTCCTGCTGCACAAGCGTGAACAACGTCGTGTGCCACGGCATTCCCGACGAGTACGTCCGGCTCCTCCGTGTAAACTCAACCTGCACTAACTGTATCATTCAAGGCGTGTACTCGAGGACGGCGACATCATCAATATCGACATCACAGTCTACCTGGATGGCTACCACGGAGACACATCGCGAACATTTCTCGTAGGCGATGTCGATGAACCCGGCAGAGCCTTGGTTCAGGACACATCTGATGCACTAGACGCTGGTATTGCGGCGTGTGCACCAGGGAAGCCGTTCAGGGCTATCGGAGCCGCCATACAGGCTCTTGCGGACAAGCGCGGCTACTCCATAGCGCGGTTTGATGGGCATGGCATCGGGACCGAGTTCCATCGTCAACCTTGGATTATCCACCAACGTCAGTCTCCTTTGACTCTCAGACACTCGTAGTGTAGCCGATACTCATGCACATGCTACAGGGAATGACCAACCAGGCTATATGCAGCCAGGACATTGCTTCACCATCGAGCCTGCGTTCGTTCAAGGCTCCAAACCCGATACATGGACATTCCCGGATGGGTGGACAGAATCTACACTAGTACGTATCATACATTCTTACCCTTGTGCGTTCTGCTCACCGTGCCCTGCAGAACTGTGCTCGGTCGGCTCAGAAGGAGCACATGGTGTTGATCACAGAGACGGGCGTAGATGTCCTCACTGCTTGAGATCCGCTCGCGTCTATACCACATACTCTACCATTACTTACCATATACATTGACGTGCTCGAGATGAAGATGATGTCAGAGGTGCAAAGCAAGTGCAGATGAAAACTATACAAGGGAGGGTATCCAATACATGAAAGAGCAAAACATTCTACAAGAAAGCAAGATAAGAATATAGCAACATCCAAACCAACCATCCTCCGTGAGCGCATCACATATCCCTCGTCCGTCCACCTCTCGCCCAGACAAGCGGGTCCCTCTGCCTGAAACTCCCCACATACGCCTCAGCATCCACAGGCGTAGGCTCAAACTCGTCCCCACCAGGTCCCCACGCAAGATCGGGCAACAGCCTCGCAAGATTAGGCGCCAACGTGCGCGGTAACGTCCCCGACCGTTGTCTGCTGTGTCCCGGTACCGAAGATGCCGTAGAGCTAGCATCCTCCTCGTTCTCGGGCGAGCGAAACACTCGTCGACTGAGCGTCTGGAACATGGTCTGTCTGCTCGGCGGCGCAGCTACAGGTGCAGGTGCCGCGACGGGCTCTTGGGTTGCAGCCGACGCCTCGCCGTGTTGAAGGAACGTCGTACGGATGGATGAATCTGACAGGCCTCTCGGTCGTAGAGTCCTAGCCTGCTCCAACAACCTCGGATCGAACCCGCTTCCTGAACTCTCGGCAGGCGTCGCGGGCGCATCGATCATGGCCGATACATTCCTCGACATTGACACGGCATGAGCCTTCGATGGGGCCCCAGACTCGTTCGACCGATTACTCGACGTACGCGCCATGGGCGACGCCCCACTGGCACTCCCGGGCGTCTTCGGCCGTAACTTCGTAGCAGCTTTGACAACGACCCACGGATCCGCCTCCGCCGGTTTGGGCGCACCAGCGAAAATGCCCATCAAATTCGAGCTGGCCTGTCTCGGCGCCGGCGCAGCCACAGCCGCCGTACTCGGTGCGTTCCGGCTCTTATTCTTGACAGTATTAGGATTGGAGTCCGTGATCGCTCGTCCGGCGCCTGAGCCTGTGAATTCCACGTTGACCGTTGTAGTGCTGGCGCTGGGCGCGGCTACAGCTTTAGGCACGCTAGGGCGCGATTGGGGCGAGGGGCGCGAGCCAGGTCCGAGTGGAGAGAGGAAGCGCGGGGGTTCGGTGTTGGGCGTTGAGCCTATGCCGGAGGTGGAGCCGCCAAAAAGTTTGGTGAGGGGCGCGATCCAGCTGGAGGAGGCGCCCGCGCCTGATGCGGCGTCTACTGGCTTTTCGGGGTTGAACACCATGTCGCGGACTTTGGGCGCTAGGGAGGGGTCCAGGACTAGATCGTTAAGTGTCACGCGGAGCGTGCCGAGTTCGCGGAAGAGGTCGCGGGCGAGTTTGAGGAGCGCGCGTAGGTCTTTGCGGGTACATGTTGTGGCGAACTTGTCGTCTTCGAGTGCACCCCGGAGGGCAAGGCGTAGACCCGCTACTTCGGAGACGATGGACTCGACGGTGCTGCGGGAGATGTAGCTGACATCCGCGCCAGCAATGTTTTGGCGCTTGAGACGGGTTGTGAGGGTTAGGGCGTCGGCTTGGGTCATGCGCCCGAGGAGTTGGTGGAGACGGTCGAGGAGGGCACTGAGTGTTGACATGGAGTCAACTACGGACGAGGACTCCGATAGGCCGTCGTGAGGCGATATGGAGGAAGACATGTCGCTGAAGGGCTGGAAGGTGGATAGTGCTGGTCCGAGCAGGTCGTCCGTCTGTACACCACGTTGTCTCCGAAGCGGCGAAGGCCTGCGCTTCTTGGGTGATGTCCGCGAAAGGCCGCTGCCTTTCTGCTCAAGAGCATCCCCGACGAGGGTGTAGTCCTCGGACACAGCGCCGCCCATCGATCTCATCGTCGTATCTCCCGCATCCGCCGAGTCTGGTGACAATGATCGCAACCCCCTCGGTGGCGTCGACAAGTCGTACTCCCGTTGAGGAATCTCAATACTGTTCGAGCGTTTGGATCTGTGACCCCGACCGCGTATAGAGAAAGCGGAAGATAATGGTGAGATCGGGCCTGGTGCAGTGCCGTAGGCCATGCGAGAAGACGTGGCAAGTGTACGGTGCATCCGCGATCCAGGCCGGTTGGTATGGCTATGTATCGTGTCGTCGCCGTACGGAGAGAAGTTCGCTGCTGCACGGTACTCCTCTGCTTCCTCGTGTAGCGTATGGAGTTCTTCACGAGCATCGGCAAGCATGCTTTGCAACTCGGCATTGCTCTGCAATAAGCCTTCGTTGTCTTCAACGAGCGATTCCAGTATTCTAGTGACCTCCTGATCGTTCGCCATAGAGGACGTTTGTCGGACCTATGCAACGTTTGAGTGGCAGGTACACACTCAGACACGGGTGGTACACACCGTAGCTTGTATCTTTGCTAGCCGCGACTTCGCATCATGCAAGATCACTTCGGACAATTCCTGCCGTTGCTGATATTGTGCATCGACACTGTCCGTCAACTGGCGGATCTGGGCACGAAGCTCGGCTGCGAAAGGCAGCATGAGTTTCAGAACAAGCATACGCGCACCACACATATGGCAACGTACCATTCTTGTCACCCAGTGACACTAGCCTGCTCTCATTGACCCTGGCCCTGGTAGCCTCCGCATCCCTCTCCTGGCGCATATCGTCCCGTTCAAGCGCAACAGCCCTCAACTTGCTCTCCCACCCCACAGCTCTCGCATGTTCCGTGTTCAGCCTGCTAACTGTCCCGCGCAACTCCTGCACTTCGGCCTGAAGGTCCTTATTCGCGGACTCGGCCACTTCGGCGTTGATCATAGCCTGGTTCGCGCGCTAAACTCACAGCAACGCCTGTTAGCTACATTGCAACGGATGAATGAATAGAGAAACGCACGCGTTCCAGAACTGCATTCTCGCGTACGAGATCCGCCACGCGCGTCTCGAGCTCGGCGCGAGAGCGCGGCTCGTCGTCGAACTCTTGTAGCTCGTCGATCGACACTTCGTCCACGCTCGGTTCATGCTTGCTTTCGCGTTCGCGCTGTGCCCATGTTCAGTATTGGCAGTATGACAGTATCTAATTGAGTATACCTGCACTTTACGCACGAATGCCTCGTGTCGTTGTAATAGTGCCTGCCCGACCTCTGTCCGAGTGTGCCATCAGGTTCCTTCCACGCTGCAGTGAACGAACGCGGAACACCGCGCACCTGCACTCAACACCAGCCTGCTCTCCAATTTCGACTTCACAGCCACCCAGGCCCTCGTATACTCCGGATCTATGCCCTCCACAGGCTCGGGCGTCGAGGCGCGCGAGAAGCCATGCAAAGACCGTGCGAGGTCCTCGACGTTGGCCGTCGCGACGTACAGGCTATTTCGGGAGGGCGAATCGGGCGGAGGCGTCGATGGCCCCGCAAGTGACGAGGAATCAGGCATTCCTCAGAGAGTGTGGGATAGGGATGTAAGGGTGGCCTGGAGGTGGTGGGAGGATGAAAGGCGTGTGGTACGGCCGGACTGCAGCGGTATATGGACCGAGACAATCTCTGTTTAGCGATCACGCGCATGTTCGCTTCATTTCCGCGAACATGAGGGTGCTCGGAACGGACATGAATATATGACAACGTATACAGGAAAGCATTGTGCAGTAGGATAGCAATTGCAAGACATAGCAAAGTTGACGTCTCAATGCGCGTAACCGCCCTTGTACCGCGGACCAGAAGAGTACTGCCGATCATCTCTCCGGTCCCGGTCCCGGCGATCATGGTCGCGACTACCACCTCCCCCTCCTCCGCGCTTTCCCCTATCCCATTCGCGTTCGCGGTCTCGGTCGCGCGATGAGCCCTTGTAAGAGGACGGGCTCTTCTGGTATCCTCCGCCACCAGAATTATCGCGACTCCGACCACCTTTTCCACCTCTATCACGACCGCGGTCCCAATCCCTGTCGCGGTCACGGTTACGGGAGTCCGAGCTCTGCCGCGAGCTGCCTGCCGCGGAGTGCCCGCCTTCGATGCGGTCGATCAACGACGTCTTCATGGGCAAGAACATCGGCTTCTTCTTCCCCGCCCCACCAGCGCCCGATCCAGATCCCGACCCCGATGCGCCACCTCCACCGCTGTTGCCGTTCATCCCTCTCCCCCTCGCGTTCCTCGGATTGCTGAACCAGTCGTCTTCGTCGTCCTTCTCCTGCTTATCCTGCCACGCCTTCTCCATCTTCCTCTTCTTGTCCTTCTTCGCTTTCTGCCCGACCTGCGCAGGCGCGCTGAATCCCCATCCGTCCATCAGGTCGCCTCCGTCTTCCCATTCGCGTGGTGGGCGATTCAGGGTGGACGGTGAGAGGGGTGGTTGTGTTGCGTCATAGAAGGGTCCGGACATGGTGTTGTAGGAGCCGAATGCGGAGGGGATCGTTGGGCAGCCTTCCATGAATGTTTCTTCGCAGTCCTATTTCCATATCCGCCTTCGTTAGCCTGCTGCCAATCACTAGCATGAATGGAATACTCACGTCACCCAGATGCCCTGCACAACCACAGTTGTAGCACCACTCGTCCCTCGCAATATATGCCTCCCCGCCTTCACCCAGCTTCAACTCGCTGATCCGTCCCCGAGCTTCAAGCAGTTGTGTGCGCTCAGCTTCCGAGACGTACTCGTACATACGCCAGTGCGTCGGGCATTCGACTGTTTGGTGCTTGGAGGAGCCGCACCGATCACAGTCGTTGTAGGAGTTGTCCATCATCTGGCGGCTCTTTGAACGGTTCGGGCAGTTCTGAGACGGTGTTCAGGGCCAGAAGGGAAGAGAGGGACGCGTGGACGTACTTGTCGCAGATGGCCCTTCATACCACATGTATGGCAAGTCTTGCTGATTGGGCATCCGAACGTCGTATGTTCTCCACGAACACCGCAAGTCATACACTACAACATAGTCAGTATGGCACAAAGAACATCTGGCGGTACATCACTTACGATCTTAAGTGTACATTCGCCTGTTGAATGCTCTCCCTCCGCACCACACCTCTTACATACAATCCTCCTCTTCTCATCCTCCGGCTTCTCAAAATACCTCGCCAAATCCGTCTACGTGAAGCCCTGTTAGCCACGTCCATGTCTTCCCAATATAATGAATCGCGTACCGGCCGATCATCATAGTCCAGATACTGAATGAAGTCCTCCACATCCTCTCCCTCCGAACCGGGAGAAGGCGGCCGTATAATTTCAATAGGCTTCCCGTCCGCATTCTCTGCCAGTACAGACACATGCGCCGGCAACAGGAGCGCAGGTGATTCCGGCGTCTTCACCAAAGCGCTTTCTTCGGTCGAGTTCGAGGTGGTAGACGGCGCAGAAGGTTTGGAGTCAATAAATGCCAGGTCTGAGGGTATGGCCGCCGGTGCAGTGTCGACGAAGAATAGGTCGTCCATATTCGGGATTGCAGAGTCGGGCGCTGCAGGCGCAGGAGACGAACGCGCGGATTTATTCTTCTTTCTCCTGGACTTCCGAGCAGTCGAACCTTCCCCCTCATCGCCATCTGCCTTCACTTCGATAGCTATGGGTTGGTCGTGCTCTTCCATATACTGCGCCGCCCGCTTCCGTTTCCTCTCCCGCCGGCTCGGGCCAGCTTTGCTCTCCGATTTACCACGGGAGAAGTCGGTCGACTTGATCTCTTCGACGTCGCTCGAGTCTTTCGTGAGATCTATGATTTCGCCCGTCGCCATGGGTGCTGGAGAGTGCAGGAGGAAGGTGAAGGGAAGAGTAAAGTCGCGACTGCCGCGCGCCGCGCAAGGTTGGCCGGATCGAAAATGGGAGGTGTGGCTCACGCAGGCCGGGCCGGGACTCCGAACAACCACTGCAGCGACTATTCCTTCCTAGCTTGGAAGGCAACCACCATCTCGACAACGACTAGGAGATTGAATACATATATTGATACAAGATACATGTATAGTAACAACTCGTGAGGGAAATGACTCTGAACAAATACACCATCGGACCGGCCGACAGACGCCTCGAGCCGCGGGCGATCTCAAGCAGTCGCAGTTGCCGGAGGGAAAGAACGAACGTGCGCTTTCTCCTCTTCCTCAACCCGACGGTCAAACAGCCGCACCTCGCTATGATCATTATACGTGATTTGGCGCTTGGTGTCTATGATCACCTCTATCCTCCCCGGCGTCTGCAAACCCAAATCAGCCCTCCAACCCTCAGACAATCGAACGCTCGATCTCAATACTCACCGCAGTCGACTCCTCGCTCACATGGAGCACTTCTGAGTCCTTGTCCGAGTGCGCTGCAGAGCTTTGTGAGTGCGGCGTACGGACGTGTCCGAGTGGGTAGCCAGAGGTCCCTCCGCCGCGGGTCATGACTACGCCGAGCCGTTGGCGGCGCGGGATGTTGTACCTGTGCCGGTACCAGTTGCGGAGGTTCAAGGTCGCGAGGATGGAGTTGCTGTACACTACGCCGCTAGGTGAGAATGTTGTAGATGAGAGTACCGGAAGGCGGGCTCACGCTTCGCTATAGTGAAGTAGACTGAGAAGAGGATGTCAATGCTAGTTGCACGCCGCGACGCGCTCCTAGTACTCACTTCCTAGGAACACGTAGTTATGTGGCATTCCAACCCACTGTCAAGGGGTCCACATCGCATGAGCGACTGGCAGCTGGTGAGTCAAGATAGACGCGTACGCAGGCAATGAACGTGATGACAACAATGCAGGTCAGAGCGCCATCGTTGACCGTGAACACGATCGTGGTGTCGACCATCTCGCGCGTGCTGTAGAACAGAGTGAGCTCCCGTTGACGGAGCGCCTGTGATCAAGTGTACTCACACGGTGAGGCCCTCTTTGAGCTTCCGCAGATACCAGTAGCGCGCTATAGAGATGTAGACGTCCGTTACAGCCGAAATGATGAGACCCGCCGTGAACAGCGTGATGTATCTCCCAGCTATCTCGGCGAAGCTGCCTGCTTCAAGCCTATGGCAAGAGCATCAGCCTGGGCGTAGCATGAGGATGTCAACTGAATGACCTACATCTTGATAGAAGTCACTATTTAGGGGATATTCGGTCAGCCTCGATGGTTCATACAGCACGCAGGCTTTACAGTCTTACCGAGACCCGTGGCTAGAAATCGGCGAACATCAAAC
Source organism: Peniophora sp. CBMAI 1063 (assembly GCA_900536885.1). Taxonomy (NCBI): domain Eukaryota; kingdom Fungi; phylum Basidiomycota; class Agaricomycetes; order Russulales; family Peniophoraceae; genus Peniophora; species Peniophora sp. CBMAI 1063. The sequence continues at coordinate 18,460 of UWZB01000077.1, forward strand.
TGGGATTAGCACCTAATGCTGGATCAGTACTTACCAAGTCGTGCGAGGGAAAGAACAATGATGGGACCCGTAATCCACCAGTTGCTCTTGCTCAACCTATGAATCCGCCATCCGTAGAACCTATGCGCCGGTCAGGATGGTGGACCATAGTCTCTACATGACAACTCACGCGTTCACGCTGAGTGTTATGAGAGTGGTCAAGATTATATTGATCTGCGTCCTTAAGCGTGAGTGATGGTATGCGCGCCCCCTTTAAAGAGGATGCCCACCGGTACGGTATGGAAGATGTGCGCAATCGCCTCAGGTTGGTCGTAGTTGCTGATCGTATAGAGCCACACCGTGGTACAGATGATGATAGTATGTGCCGCGTCAAGCAGCCTGTGTCATTCGGCGTCAATCTGGGGATCCCGTAAGAAGACCCACTAACGCTCACCAGACCCATCCCACCAACACCTTGTACACCGTCGTATCCTGAGGGAACACCAGATAGTACATCGCCGTCTGGAAGCCGACGATGGCTGATAACCTATGAATGTGCGCACGAACGTACAGTCAGTATGTGCTGACGGCGGACGCGCTGCGGCTTACCCAACAGCAACCCAGCATCCCGCCGCCAGAGCGCCCAACGTCAAGTACACGGTTGACATCCCACCGGAGAGGTACAGCCAGGGAAGTCAAGTAGAACTGAGAAGTGATACGTGAAGGAGAGGCAGAGAGCGGGGGGGACCAAACCGCTCGTCTTAAGGCCACGTACCGCAGAGATTAGCTATGTATCAGCCATACATCTGCCAGAGTACATCAACTGTGCGGGTCAGAAAGATGCGGTCTGTACAACGCGTCTGAGCATCGGTGGGGTAAATTCCATTCAGTAGATGGCGCCGGACGTTCATATAGAGCAAATGGTTGGACCAATGCATGCACTGCGGTACGCGGCTCTCTCTCCGCGCAGCCGAGAGCAATGATTCGTGTGCGCGGCACTGAATGAGCGCTGAACGGGGTTTTCGAACGATGTCCAGATGTGGAGCCAAAGAGCGTAGATGGCGGGAACATGTCATTTTGCATTCTGCCAGGTCCATGGACTCCGTCGTCCTCATCACGATCCGGGGACCAGACGAGGGTGAGCGTCAAGAACAATGCCCGCGACTTTAGCCCCACGCGGCACGTTTCAGAATGGTGATTCAAATTGGAGCCCACGGCCATCGGGCCGAGTCTCCGAAGGACGGCAACTCCTCACCAAGGACATCGAAGAGCAGCGGACCATTGGCAAGGACCTCTCGAGTATCCCTACCTTTCCGCCTCTTTCCGGTTCGCGATGAAAACCACGTCTACGAGGGGATGAAGGGCGCTCCCATGTCTGTACTGCAGCCAACGATTCGTCGGAGAAAGATTTGAAGGCCAAGGCTATGTAGTATAAGTACAGTATACTTGTAATGCTACATCTAATACGGCGCATCGTAAGGGTCGATAGATACGGTATGGCTTCTGATGTTAGTTCGGTCATAAATCATTGCTCATCAGGCACTAACAGCTGCTGGAGGGAAAGAATGGACATGCGTTTTCTGCTCTGGCTCGCCTGGATGATCGAACAGTTGCACCTCGCTATGGTCATACGTTACTTGTCGTTTTGTGTCTATCATGATCTCCAGCCTTCCGGGCGTCTATGAAGCCAGCAGTATATCAGCTATCCGGTCGCCAACACACTCATCAAGGGGGGTCAGTGCTCACTGAGTTCGATTCATCGGGGCAAGCATGCATGTCCAAGTCCCTATCCGAGTGTCCGGTAGATCCTTGGGAGCGCGGTGTGCGGACTTTGCCAAGAGGGTAGCCGGAGGTCCCACCGCCGCGCGTCATGACGATGCCGAGCGGCTGTCGGCGGGGGATGTCATACCTGTGCCGGTACCAATTACGGAGGTTCAAAGTTGCAAGAAGGGAGTTGCTGTAAACTGTGCGAGCAGGTAAGCATATCACGATGAGGAGCATAGGAGGGTGTGCTCACGCTTCGTCAGGGAGAAGTAAACTAAGTAGTCGTCAGCAATGTTCTTAACGGGTTCTACGTCCGGCGACACTCACTGCCCAAGAACACGTAGTTGAGCGGCATCGAAATCCACTGATCGAAGCATGCCACATGAGCAAGAGTCGACTGTGAAGCTGGAGGAAAAGCGTACACAGGCAATGAAAGCGATGACGACAAGGCAAGTGAGCGCGCCATCATTGATCGTGAAGACGATGGTGGCGTCGACCATCTCGCGCGTGCTACGCGCCGGTGTGAGCAACGTGAGAGCTATGAATGTGAAAGACGATGAACGCACCCAGTGAGACCTTCCTTGAGCTTTCGCAGGTACCAGTATCGTGCGATAGCAATATAGATGTCGGTGATGGCAGAGATGATCGCGCCTGCCGTAAACAGTGTAATATATCGACCGGCTATTCCGGCGAAGCTTCCGGCCTGGATCCTGTACTTAAGTATGAGTGCGCGGGACGTAGACAATTGGGCTGCTGCAGCACTTGCAGCTTGATAGAGGACACTAAGAGCGATACGATCTTATCAGCTCATGGTTCCTCGACTTCTGAGGCCAATGATCTTACCGAAACCCGTGCCTGGAGTGAAGCAAGTCAGGACAACACTACCAGACTATCCAGACAGACGCTCACCGAGTCGAGCGAGCGAGAGGACAATGATGGGACACGTTATCCACCAGTTCCCCTTGCTCAGCTTATGGATTCGCCACCCATAGAACCTGTCCGCCGATCAGAAGAGTTCATCCCGGTACTCTTCCGACAACTTACGCATTCACGCTCAATGTGATGATAGTGGTCAAGATGATATTAACCTTCGATAGTGAGCAACTCGGGTGACGCGCCGAAGTAGAAGGGGCATACCGGAATAGTGTAGGATATGTGCGCGAGACTGGCGGGGTTATTGTAGTTGCTAATAGTGTAGAGCCATACCGCAGCGCAGATGATGACGGTGTGTACAGTGTCGAGCGCCCTGCATCATTCAGCGTCAATCCAAAGCCGTCATAGAACCTTGCATTGGGTACGCACCAAATCCAGCCGACCAATATTTTGTATGCCGTCGTGTCCTGAGGGAACACTAGATAGTACATCGCCGTCTGAAAGCCGACGATGGCTGATAGCCTGTGGGTATGCGGCCATCGGTTCAGTCAGCGCCTGATGGCGGCGGCAGACGTAGCGCGGGAAGAAGACTCGCCCGACAGCGACCAGACATCCTGCGAGCAGGGCGCCCAAAGTCAAGTACACAGACATCTTGACACGCAGACAGTACTTAGAGCGGAGACTGCGGAGGCAAAGGGCAATAGACGTCAGGGCAGGTAGAAGAAGGGACGAGACGTTTTAGTAAGACCCGCGAAGCTTGAAGATCGGGTAGGTATCTGCCACGCCGGCGTGCATCAGATGTGCGGGTCAGAGAGATGTAGTCCATACAACATCTCGGGGGGGCAGCGGATCCCATGCAAACGATAGAGTCGGTCATTCGTAGACGGTGTACGAGTGGCGTATGGCTGTACGAAGGCATGCACGGGATACGCTTCCATCTTCTCGCGCGTTCGGGAGAAGTGATCCTGTGGGTGCAAAGCTGTATGAGCGCTAGAAGGAGTACCAAGCGCGGTCACGATGAACGGTTGTGCAGCCGGACGGTAGCGGAAGACGCAGTTGCGTGCACAATTTCGCCAACGGCTGAGGGTGAAAGCAGGATAAACTCCTATCGACCACTCCCCACTTTCTGACCGATGCCTGTCGCAATCGATTGGGGTCATGAATGTATAGCAGTGTGGTGGGAAATATGAGTATCGAAGTGCATGCCTGCAGGCGGAACAGTCGGGCTCAGAGCATGAACGCTTTGCATCATCGCAGTGGGCCCAGAGGGCTCCCGCCAGAGGAGTTGTGTCGAGGCGAAGGAGCGGCGGCGTCGCACGCCGGGAGATAGTAGGAGCGAAGGTAGATGGATCTATTCCAGTCGCAAATCCTGGCTTCCGGTCAGCCCGTGGGCGCTTGAGCGTCGTACGTGTACCATCAGGCATCGTGATTCGAGGGTTCTTCCCATTGCTCACATCCGCGAACACTTGATATTCGGGTAGAGGCAGTCCCAAGTCGGCGGGCGACTGTGGGTTGGGTGAATGAAGTGGGCTGGCAACAACGCAAACTCAGAGATCCAAGAGGGAGCTAGATCGAGGGTGGAAGCAAGTGGCCTCGCGCCGTCGTTGTCGCGGACCGTGAGTCTCAACTTCCGAAAGCGGACGTCGAACCATCGGCGCGAAGGCACTCGCGCCGCTTGAGAACGGCAGACACGGCGACCTGACTTTTGCCAACGACATCCATCATGCCCTTCCTTGCACTACCAGGTTTCTATCGACTCCTTTTCCTCTATCTGGAGCCGGGTAAGGCTTGTCAACGAGTATAAATCGAAGACGACGCCAATGAATCGCATCTGAAGCGTCGACCATTATGCCGACTTTTATGGCCTGGGCGGTTCCCGGGGCGGCGTGGTTCCATCACGAGCTCATACCCTCGGTCTCGTCAGTACCCTCGACGCTTGATCCACGCACAACTATGGCTATATGGCAGCTGGGAAACTGTAGGTTCCACTCATCGTAGACGTGTCCGTTGGTGTCTAAACTGCGTGGGAGGTTATATGCTGCTGGGTCTACTCTCGTCGTTCGTATTCCGCGCTGTGCGTGATGCATTGCCGAACAATCCCGCTGCGCAAGAGCGCATCCTCGGCGCAAGCTTTCTTGCAATGGCGATAGCAGATGTAAGCCCGCTTCTATGATCTTACCCAGGACATCTCACTGATGTGGTACAGGTCACACAGTATGTTTTACCCGTGCAGCCCGAGGCATGAACACATCTGTCTGATGACCTCCTGCTAGCATCGGCGCGACTTTTGTTGGACTGCCTCCAGCACTGCGGTATGACCTGCTGTCGTGGAACTCTATGACACACGGCAACATAACTGTTGTGGTTGTGTTGTTGAGCTGCAGGTTCGTCGCTTGTTCTGCTTAAGGTCAACTCGAACTCACGATTTCTCGTGGCGTGTAGGATAGCATGGTTTTTCGGCATCGGGAGACAAAGGTATTACTTCGGCCAGTCATCGCAGAAGCAAGATAAGACGGCTTGAATACGTGTATACCATACCCTTGTTCACAGTCGGTACATCATCACGTTATGTTTGAAAGAAGCCGCGTGAACTCACGGTGGCCTCCCAGATAGTCATGAACTGCAAACTCAGTCACGTCTCACGACGCTCTACTGCATGCACGGATCATCCCCGGCTTTAGATCCCTCTTTCCTTGCGTCTGACTTGGCAGGAGCTGATCCCAGCTAAGCTCCTGAGCGACATTGTAGCGCTGCTGTGTCGCCTATGTCAGCGTTCGCAGGCTTTAAATTATTCTGACCCGCGTTCGCATGTATCAGATTAGCGCTGAAGTTTCGCAAACATTGATCTTCTCCCGCTCTTCCTCGGCGTGCCGGGCGCGTCATCTAGGATCCAAGAGTACAGTCACTGTAGCACCATGGTCCGATTTTCCATGTCTGACCGCTGGGTTCTGTGTGAACGTGCCGCACGTACTCGGTTGCTTCCTTGACTTTGCACCCGCAGAGGTTTGAGGGCATGATTGCAGGTCAACTGCGATAGCAAGCGGCCTTCCACAAGGCTACGATGCCGGACGGCAGCTGAGGCACCGCATTCAGTATCGCTGCATGGCCGTCATCATCGCATGGCTATCCACCGTGCGCATCGTTTGAGGCAGTGAGTTCATCTTAGCCTCTTCTTTACCATCTGAGGATTCAAGCATTAACCACCTTCCTTCATAGGTGATGAGTTGCCGATAAGTATGCAGCGCTGGGTCACCCGGGCTGATGGATCTGTATGCTCGAAACTTCACCTTCCCGCGAGTTTAGCACAGGCCTCCATAGAAGGTTTCCTGAACATCCCTATACAGCATGACAGGACCTTAGGCGCTCAGGGAACAACAGTGCGAGGTGCGAAGGAACCAGTGGTATCATGATGCCCGCTGGATCCGATCCTACGCGGCGTGGAGGCTATAATCACTTCTAGTCGCCCTATCGTCGAGCGCCCTCCCCCTCTGCCCTCTTGCCCCACTGTCTTCTCGGGTCGAGTCGTGATGACGGTGATCAGTCTTGCAACTTCTAACATTCTAGCAACATGGTGCTCGGGGCCAATCTACGGCGAGTGCCTTGTTCAAGCTCACTACTACAAACTTCGCTTACATGCCTTGTTATATAGGGGTCAAGTACTGCATGTTCTTCCCAGCGGTTAGCCATATGCTCACGGCGTGTAGTGTTCTCCTCGCTGCTCTTTGCCTCGTTGTATTGTCCAAGAAGGGAGGTCTCAGAGGGAGGAACTGGTGCGTTTCATACGGGCATCCTGCCTATTTCGAACTCGGCTGAGAGGCGCTACGTCAGGATTTTGGCCTCCGTGATAGGGGTTCAGTTCGTCATATGCACTGGACATATAATCTCGCTACTTGTTCAACTCATCCGAGGCTTCATACATATACCCCCACCTCCGACGTCACCGGGAGCTATCCCTGATTCCAGCAAGGCTTTGAATGGCACAGCTCTATACTTCACTGATCTTTCCACGCCTGAACACGTTGCTGAGGTTGTTTTCTACATCATCAATGTGAGTCCGATTTGGTACACGTCGTATCGAGAGAGGACTGACAGGGATGTAGAGCTTGATAGCAGACTGTTTCATGGTAATACGACTATGCGATATCAGGTTGCGAGCCACTCTGATATCGTCTGCGCAGACCTGGCGAGTGTTTGTCTTCTGGGATCGCAACTGGTATCTGGCAGCCCCATTTGTGAGTGCAGTTTGCATCCACCCCTTAATTCGACAATTGACGAAGAGACGCCAATAGGTGCTTCTAAATACAGTCACGCTGGGTACGTCACTAGGATTGTATCTGCGAAACACGCTCACGCCTCAAGTAGTATTCGGCGTATTGACTATTCAGGCGACAAGCACGGTCGGCTACCATATCAACGCATACTTCACCGGGAAAGTGCAGATGCATATTGTAACCGTATGGGCGGTGACTGTCGTGACACAAACAGCTGGGACCCTACTCATCGTCTGGCGCGAAGTCTCAACCCCTATTTACGTCTCGCCCTCAAGAAAACGACGCGGTTGCAGTATGGTGAAAGCACTATGCCTTGCGGTCGATTCCGGAGCAGCGTACACCTCGTGCATCGTTCTTGTGCTCGCATTCTATTTGTGCAGTGACCCGGCCGGCGCTGTAGTCGTTGCGATACTCGGCCAAATATCGGTTCGTTTCTTCTTCGTGTGCACGCTTAGCTAGGAATTGACGCTCGCAGGCTACTGTTCCTCTCACCATCATCTTACGCGAATGGTGGAAAGTCACCATGAACAAAGCCAAAGCGTGGCAAGGCCCACTCCTTCCTCACAACACGCTTCTCACGGAGAGCCACGAGCTGGAGAGCCGAAACGCGCTCCAGCTCCCCACCGATTCCCTAACAACGGACAACGGCGGGAGTGGAGTTCGCATTATGAAGTCGACGCATATGAGAAGCGACGTGCATTCTATCGTGAGTCGCAAAGCGCCCACTTACTGATAACGACTCTCAGCTGATCCGCAGGCGCTTGTGCAGGCCGCCAGCGACGAGGGACCCCTCAAAAGCACACGAATAGGGTCCTATCCTAGTATCTGAGCACAGTTCCCAGTTTAATCACTTCATCAACTTCATCGGGTGCCTTAATAGTGTCGCCTTTCATGTAGCATAGTACTATACCCGCGTCAGCAATTACCTATGTTAAAGAGCCGGATGGACATCATGATTGAGATAAGATCTAGATCTAGTCTTTGATCTGAGCGCCGTCGTGAGATCAACTCACCTGATCGCGTCTGCGAGGAAAATCTAGACCAGGGGTTCGCTTTGTCTCTTGCCCTGTTCACAGTTGTACCGCATCCACCCTACGCCAGTCCACCACGCTTAAGCTGGTCAAACTCTGCGCGTTCATTGACATTCACACAAATTACTGTCATGTCCGGAAGTAAGGCTTCGCAAGCCTTTGGCGGCTTCTCAACGCTTCCCGTCGCGTATGCATCCTCGGAGCACATCATCTATCTGCGCGCGCAGGCGGGCGCTGCCAAGGGGAAGAGTGCTATTTCTTGGCCAGAGGACAGGACAATGTTTATGGTCAATCTACCGCCGGATGCTACAGAGCGAGAACTTGTACTGCTCTTCAAATCTTGCGGAACTGTCGAGCGCGTGGTCTTCGACTCTGACGAGAATCGGGGACTTGCCGACGAAGAGGGGTTGAGCGACGAAGAGGAGGGGATGGACGAGGACGAGGATTCGGACGAGGAGCAGCCCCGCAAAAGGCGAAAGGTGGCGCAAGGAGACGATACGCCCCGGCCGCCCAAAGTCGTACCTTTACCCGCTTTGGGCACTCGCAGGCTGCGCCGAACAGGACATACTGCACACGTCATCTTTCTGGACGCCTCTTCTTGCGAACGTGCTCTTGCTCTGTCACCCTCGACATCGTCTTGCAAGAAAGCGACTACGCAAAGCCGTCCATGGCCGACAGATGACCTTGCGCCGTCCGGAATTGCCCATTACACGACACTATATGACGCCCTTCGACCGCCACTCGACGTTGTACTTGCTCACGCGAATACATCTGTTGAGCTCTTCGATTACCAACAGGCTGAGAAAAAACGCGCCTTCCAACGCGAGTCGAAGTACCGCAAGGGCGAAGCGATTGTCGACGAAGATGGGTTCACGCTCGTTACGCGCGGCGGTGCATACGGAAAAGCTGTCGGTGGTGGTGTGGGGGTTGCAAGCAAAAAGTTTACGCTTGCGCGGGGACGGAAGGCAGCCCATGGTGAAGGTCGGAAACGGAAGCATAAGGACGAGAAGGAGAAAGACGCTTTCTATGCTTTCCAGGTTCACGAGAAAAAGCGCAAAGGTACGAGAAGCCCCCTCAGTGTAGCCCATATTCTGACGCCCATCACTAGCGCTCATGGACCTCAAGGAGAAATGGGAGCAAGACAAAGCGGCGGTAGAGAAGTTAAGGGCTTCGCGCAAATTCAAACCCTATTGATCTTCTCTTCGTGCGCTGGTTGTAACCTGCATACTTGCGTTGCCCTTTCTATCCTGCGTATGCTACGCGTATCTAGATGCGGGCCTACGAGCTGACATACTGTGACCCGCCTAACCGACCCGGTGGTCGATCGGTCCTTCTCGGCAGCGTCTTGCGCCGGCGCTTTCGATCTCACTACGCCTTGACAGCGGAACTGAGGAGGCCGGCGTGGTCTCCAGCTCGGATCAATTCATGCCCCGATGGCCACATCTCACACACCTACTACGAAATATCGATAACATCCTCTATCATGCTTTGACTACGACCTATATATTATATCAAGACTCGCGTTAACTACCAGCATGGTAGCTGTCACTGAGGCTTTCACAGAGTGTGCTTCTCGGGGCATCAATTCCAGCCTTTCGGTTCCTGCGCGTTGCCACGTACCTTGAACTTTGCCCCGCTTCCGACCGGGGAAGGCTGGCGGGCGATGTCGCGATGATCCGGTAACGGTTATTGCGCTAGTCTCTCGTACGCGTTCACGTATAACACGGACCGTAATCGGGTGCGCGTGCGTCTTCGACAGGGCCCAAAGCGCTTTTATTCGGTGGCTATATGCCACCTCACCAATCTCAGCCGTGGATCACTTGAGAGCGGATGACAGAACGCTAGAGCCTCTTCTATCAGGCCCGCCACCATTTTGTGGTGATGATAGACTCCCGTGGGAGATCAGCCTCGCGGAGGGCAACGGCGCCCTTGAAAAGGCGCTACCGGCCGTGAATGGAGCGCCCCTTCCTTTCGCATCGTTTCCCCTGCTGTTCGCCCTGCTCGGGCTACGAGCGCAATGGCAGCAGATCTCTCGCCGACGCTCGGTGTTCTCTTGGGGTCCTGGCTTGTAGGGCCGTTGTACGGTGCGTGATGGCGTCTCCTGCGGACCGACACGTTCTCAATTTACTTGGCTTCTTCCCATCATGCAATAGGTGTGAAGTACGTGTGCCACTGCTTCTCCCGCCCCATGCGTCATTGATTTACTGATGCTCTCCTTCAGTGTTGTTCTCATTGTTATAGCTATGTACAAGCTCGCGTCGCGCGGGCATCACACTGCCAATCGGTGTGTTGCTCTGCTTCTACTTGTGACATTCTGTCCTGACCACAAGCGCAGGATTCTCTTATTTGTCTTCGCCTTCCTATTTTGCACTTGCACCGCGCATGCTGCTGTGTACCTCGCCGATATCATCGCCGATTTCACTAGCTCGACACCGGCGCTGGTCCACATAGCCGACCAAGGACGCCCCCAATCAATCACAGAACTGACGTTGTATATCATCAACGTACGTTTGAAGTCTGCACTATCGTGCTCCCTGAGAGTGGCACTCATTTGTTTCTAGTGCCAGATCGGGGATTATTTCCTAGTACGTTCTCTTCCGCATGCGGCTATTACCGTGGACCAATCCCTGTTTCTAGACGTGGCGTGTTTATTCCTTCTGGAGAAGCAAGGTCATCGTGGCCGTGCTGGTACGTGCATCTCAAGAACGCTCTATGCTACTTGCTCTGATTAAATCGCTCGGTTTAGGTTGTCTTGTCGCTTGTTCCACTCGGTTCGTCTCGCACTACGTGCCCTACTACAACATTCTAACCGATGCTTCTGGATTCAGTGATAGGCTGTGTCGCCACAAACCTCTTGAGTCGGCAGCACACTATCCTTGTTGGTTCCGTACGTACCTGGGCGGTAGTCGCATGGGTATCCTCCGTAATTGTGCAAGTGTGTGGCTCGCTCCTCATCGGCTGGCGAGCGTGGTCAACGCCCACGACTGTGGTGGCCAATGGACGCCAGGGCTTCAATCCGTGGACAATCATCTGGACGCTTGTTGACTCGGGTATGTCGGTCCAGCGAAGACGTACTCCTTCACAAAGCTGACTGATGATCCAGGTGCTTTGTATACGATCACGACAGTACTCGTTCTTGCGCTCTGGTTCGACTATCCGGGTGCATTCAACGTGCTTGTAGCGATCCTCGGCCAGATCGCCGCATTCGTACCGCTGACCATCACTCTTCGTGAGTGCTGGAAGGCGGACCATGCGCCGAGCAATCGCGGACCATCTGCCGGGACGTTCCTTGTCCCAGTTCGTGAGAGCTACAGCCTTCAGCCCACAACGCACTCTCGTAACAACGGTGGCTTGCCCGATGGCATCATGATTACCACGGACCAACATAGCGACGGTACAGTACGTTTTCTGCCCTATCTGTTCATGGTGTGCATCGGTCGCTTATCTTGGATCTTACAGCTCAAGAAGGCAGAGATGTACGAGTCGGACGCTGGCAGTCCGCCCAGCCGATATGGCGTTCAGGTCTAGTCAGGCTCTGTGTTCGTCTCGTTCTCCAAGGGTCGCCTTTCTTATTTACCTCGCGCTGTAGCCCATGTACAGTATCACACGCGTGCGTGCATTCCTTTCTCTTCTACCCACACAATTGCGCGCTATACTATCACTCGGTATACGATAATACAAACTACTCTTTTGCGCCTATGCGCATCCCTTTGTCTTTTGCGATTCTTGGTCTATGCTTACTAGTACTTTGCCCCGTGATCACTCGGTTGGGCTTCTTCCCGTCTATGCTACGTGAAGGACATCTGTATCGAGATCGGCATAGAACAGTTCTTTATGAATCGCACATCCGTTCAGCGGAACAATCTACGTGAACAAAGAACAAAATTGCTCGACATCTGCATCATCCAAGGACGGTGAACAACATTGTGGTGATGAGACAGTAGGGGTTGCACACATAGACATATGCTAGCCAAACGATACGGTCACAGCATCTATAGCTGGCTTGTTCAAGAAGGTCTAAAGTGCCTGAAGTGCCTTTAAAGCTTGGTAGGCGGCGGCAGCTTTCGCAACACCTCGCGCAACACCTTGGCCTTGGCCGATGATTCGGCCGTTGACTGCAAAACAAAATCAGTCCACAGCACTTCCGCATCGGATGAACATGGAAGAGTACAGAGAGCAGTAGCGTAATGCATTACGCCATGAGCTGGGCCGTTCTGAGCATATTGCCACGCGAAGTTGTCAGACTGCCTGGTACGGCCGAGATAGTTGTGCAGGAGCACAACGTAGTCGGCTTGATCCATAGTCAGGAAGTCGAGTGGTGATTCGGAAAGTTGACTCTACGCACGGTTTTGGGTAGGGGTCATCTGGGCGTAGGACATGGCAGGAAAAGTGCGGCACTATTGAAGTGTTCAGGAAGTGTGAAGCTGAGTAGATTGGTTCGGCTGGTACAAAGACTGTCTGCCAAGAAGCGGTATATATACTTCCTTCCTACGTTCACGGTACGCAATACTCCAGCTGGATAAGACGTGCAGTCAGCCGTAGTGCGCACGCATCCGCTGCTTCCAGTTGCGGCGGGTGCGGATCGGCGTCAAATATGTAGCACAATAGCAATCCAACAGCATGTCGTCTCGGAAACATGACGATTGCAGTGCTATCTGGAGTGTAGACCTTATGTTCATGCGAAGTAGACTCTGTTGCGGGTTTAAATACGAAAAGAACGCAAGCGCAGAACGTCTCGCACTATACAGTGCCTCTCGAGGATCAAGTGAAGCCCCGCCACGGCGGTTTGAAACACCGAAACGAGATAACCATATATTGGGTACGTGCAATGTGGGATCAACGCGCACTTCACGAAACAAGAATGACGGTAAAAGCATAGCTTTGAGTAGCCGGGATGATGGTTTGCATCTGAGTTGCCGCAGTGGAAGCTGCATGATCAAGATCAAACTCTACAAGCGCTCCTCAACACGCCGGAGGTATGTAGAGGTCCCGGACAATAAGCGAGGCGGAGGCCTACAACCTTCAGATCCGTCGTAGATATCGCCGTTCCGCCACCACCAGCTGTAGCGGGGGGTTACACAGCAGCGCTTAAACGGCGACGTAGGGCTTCCAGTCTTCTAGACCACAGCGCTAGGCGGCACACCCACAAAAACACCGGGATATGGGGTGATTAGCACGGTCTAAGCGCGTTGCACGCACGGACTGACCACGGAACGGCTGGACTCGGCGAGCCCCGCCCACGAATACCTAGAGAAACTGAGCGTGCAGACCCTGGATTCTTGGTCCGATTCCTGGTGGGAACATAATCAATCGTGACATCTTAACGACAGACGCGTCCTGCTGGAGCGTTTCATGGAAACGTCCGGATGCTACACCGACTCCATCGGAGAACGTGCGCCTACAGCAGCAAGAGTATCCCATCAGGACAACATGTTATCCAAACTCATGGGTAGCCGTTGGAGGGTACGTCACCGATCTTGCTTTCCGTAAAGTACGCAAATCCTCTTCATAGAGGGCTGTACGTCCACGAGCCTGGCGGACCCATGATAGGTTCCACCCCGTCCTCCGGCCAAGCGGGTGACAAGTTTCCACCAGCTCTGCCTGTCTATGCACGTATGCATCGTATGAAGGCATGCGGCGCAGTATACAAACCAAGCGGCGTTGAGAAACGCGGGAGAGTTACGACTCCATCCGACTGGCGAGTCCATATGACGCGATTCAAAAGAGTGGAGAGAGTCGCCAAGACAGTGCCGTAGTAGCACTGGCAATAAATAAGTCACGCAAAAGCGTTTCTATTTGGCTTGGTAGGCGGTGCTAGAGTGAAGGAAGTGCGTTTGGGCTGCAAGTTGAGGGCAAGTGGCAAATCCGCTGCGGCCTCGCGCTTGCCACCCCGCCGACGCGGTCAGGTGATTTCTGCTGCCTGAAACTTCATCCACTCACGATTGACACCCGCTGACGAGGATCGAAATGGACCTGCATTGCTCAGTGATGGTGATACGCAGTTGTTCTTACCTGACACTGTTTCTCTCACGGGATTTTTCGTCTCGGTCTTCAAGACAACGGCCCAGGCGTGAATTCATCTTCATCACTAACCAACAACACGTACTACACGAGGTTAGTACACCGGGGGGATATTTCCGTGAGATCTACACATTCTTCGCCTTTCAAGACTGTATCTCAGCAGGGGATTTTGTGTCTTTGAGTCAACCGATCACAACATCAGCGCTCAGGAATGTGCTCAGTAAGTCGTGAATGGCACGGGCGACTTCGACTTCGAGCATGATAGAAGGAAACCAGAGACTAGAGCCGTTCTTCGTTGCCTACAATTTCGTTCCAAGTCTAGCACTAATAACTTATATGTTTACAATCGGACCTCAGCTCCGGAGCGGTTACAAACAAGCCTTTCATCACTCCAAAGCATGGCAAAGGCGTTTGCCCATCCTGATGACTCGGGCCCGACAGACAAAGCAAAATACCCCAGCTACGCTTGAACAACAACAGTACACGGCAAAAAGTGGCTCCTCACAAACTTACACCTGTCCTAGAGACCTGAGCGCCCAAAATGCTGCAACCTTCTTCGCGATCCTTTTCGAGTTCCCCTGGGCTTGCCCAATAATCTTTTCGTTTACTAGACGAACGACACTATTAGCGCCATGTGATAACTATGCAAAGGATGAGACCCATACGTATAGCATATGCGCGGTGCTTCGGATAAGCGGTCGGCCCTTCTTGGGCGGTGTCCCATCTGAAGCTCTCTTGCTGCCCGGTGCGGCCAAGATAGTTATTCAACTGCATAGGGTAGTCCGCTGGAGGAAATCAGGACAAGTGACTCCAAGGCAAAACAAGTATCCACTTGCCGCTAGCGTCGTATGCTGGATCGGGGCGTTCTGCGGACATGTTATATGGTGGAAGTGATATTGAAGGTTCGAACTTGAGTGCTTTGGTGGCGTGGTAGGGCTGACGGAACGAGTAAGTTGTCTTCGATCGCTATTATATACCCTGCCCCATCGTCACAGAGACGTGGTAATCCAACTGTAGGAGCATGCTGTCAGCTGTAGCAGATTGACACGTTACTTCCAGATGGAGCCGGTAGTGCGCTGTAGTAACCCACTCAAACTCAAGACGGGCATCACCACAACTCTCCAACATCGAACAATCTGAGCACACTGGCCTCCGCCGGAACGCTGAATGGGCAACCTTGTGCTCAGTCTGAGGTTGCTGTCGTAGTTGGAGTCATGGAAAACCCGGAAAGAAATGTGATTGATGAAACTCGCCGAGCACTTCGGAGCGTTCATGTAGCAGACGCCCTTAAGGCAATCCGCAATATCCTGATCGTGGCAGTCGGTATGAGACTCAGCTGCTGCAGAATCACTTGTGGGAGAACGTAGCATGTGGAGTCGACGCCGCGCGTGCAGGGGATACGAAGAACTGACAAGCATTCCCAATTTTGCTTCGGGCGGCCGAATTCCATCAACGAGTGTCTGCTTGCCGGTGTATGATACGGTGGCCTTGAACTCTACACATGCATCTTCGAACCGCCGATAGTGATAAGCAGGGCTCAGCGGATGACGAATGTAGAGAAAGCCTCCAAGTCCCCGAACCGAGTCTATCACAATGCCGTACAAAGGACTGTGTCAGATAGCTTGCACAAGCACGGTCACGGTCTTGTTCCAGGCCGTTCTGGCGACGGCGGGTGCGAGGCTCGTAACATGAACAGCAGCTCTTGGCCACATTCCCACAACATCTTCGGGATAAGGCTTGATCAAAGCACCAAAGGTGCACGTAGCGAACAAGGATCAAAAACGGAATATGCCATCGTTAATCCGTAGATCCCTGGGGATTCATGCTGTCTAGAAAGTGCATGCACCGGCCGTGTTCTACAAAGTCCCATCGCAATACATGATCGATGGACGTATCTGATTGGCGCAACTGCTCAACCCTTGCTTCATCCTCAAGGATTGGAGACAACGGAGTACCGCGAGCGTAAAAGGGCATGCCTACACTACTCTGCGTCATCAATACACCCCGTTCTTCCATCGCAGCAGATGTCGGAACGTACCATAATCATCCTGCCTCCTTTCGCGCCTCCCGAGCTATGCGGAGCTCGGACGCGTATTCTGTGAACCAGTGCCGTGTTATTGTCGTCTGAATATGCACTCCCAATACCGCCTTCAGCCATGCCGACCTATGTAGCCATGCAGCGATGAGTTGCGCGCGACAAGGATCCGTCAAAGACTTGTGGCGGTTCAGACCGAGGGATAGCAACCGCGCGGAACAGATCGTTGCGAACGTTTAGCTAGCTCGCTATGTCAGGCATATCTGCCATGCAGATATGTAGTCGTCTCAAGCTTTCTCGGAGAATAATGTAGGGGGTGACCAAAACGCGCTTTGACCGACCTCGGCCGTCTGGCGCGCCAACGCGCCAACGCGATCAGGTGAGTTTGTTGGTCTCACGGTGCTAAGGTCCAAGGTGACCCGACAAACGGCGTCCAGACAGGCACGCCTCGCCAGCTAAGCCCCTGCTAGTCTATGCTTAGGTTCTCTCTCCTATTTAACGGCTCGCTGCTCATGCCACGGATACTGCATACATGCAATAACTTGCATGGTGCACTATCCGGATGGGGAAAAGCTGGTCGTGGCTCTCCATCCAGCTCTCCCTTTCATTATCGTACAATCTTCATGATTCCTTACCCGCCAAATGTCTCTCGCAGGGATCAGTCCAAACATCTGCCAATGACGAGTGTAAATATGATTAATTGTCCCACGTTACAGTCTCTGATACTCAAGAACGTGCCGGAATGGGCTTTGTGCAATTACACTCAGTAAAGCATCAAATTCCATTGTCCACCATGTCTGAGATGACAAGTCTATTGCAGGCGGTAGCCGAGGCCGCCTGAAAAGCTCACACCTGCTTGAGGTACTTGAGCGCCTGGAAAGCTGCGACCTTCTTCGCAAGGTTGATTTTTCCCCAATGGCCAGAGCCGATGGCGACACCATTCACTGACAACCAGGTGCTCAGCTTAGACCATCAACAGTATTGGAGGGAGTGGTAGACATACACTTTGCAGTGGCATAGTGCGTCGCTGCATTAGTAGGCCCCTCGGTCGTAATGGTCCACTCAAAGTTGCCGAGCTGCTTGGTGTGGCCGAGATAATTGTTCAGCTTCAAGATGTAGTCGGCTAAAACGTGGTAAGAATAGCTGTCTAGCACCAAAAGCCATGCATCTACCATTCTTATCGTATCCCGGGTCTTGGCACTCTTCGGCGTTAGAGGACATTGGGGAGAGAAGTTGAGCTCTGCTGGTCGGTGAGGTATGGTGGAATGAAAAGTCGGGACAAACATTATATACTAGGTATCCCCGGAATCCAAAAACGGTAATCCAGTGGCTTACTGTCAGCCGTAGCGTACCGACTGCCACCCGTAGCCGACGCGAGTGGCGTACCGCTCAAGCTCGAGACACGCTCCGCTACAGCTCTCCAACTTCTCGCCATCTCGGCAACGTAACCCCCGGCGCAGCCTTGACTACGAGACCTTGTGCTGCAGACTAGCTTAAACGCTGTTGTTGTCATGCAAAAGGGTGGAGAGGAACGTGATGGACGAACCTCATCGAGTGTTTCGCGCGATTGTATGGTGCGCTTCGACTATGGTGCGCTTCGACTAAAGGCCGCCACTTTTGAACAAGGCGTGGGAAACTTACGTAAGGCGCAAAATCGAGAGGGCAGCTTTCTGGCCCGGGTGCCGCACTGCGCCGCGGCACAAGCGGCGCATTTGGGGGCTTTCGGAGTTGTCTGCATTTCAAATGTAGCCTAGGCATGTAGCTACGTAGTGTACAGTTAACTTGAATCATCACGACCAGCACCCTGTCCACCATGCCTCCTCGGAGGGACCGAGCAAGCAAGATCGCCGGAGCTGCTCGCGCTCGCGCTGCGAAGGCAGTTCTTCATGCCCAGCTACCGCTCGAGGAGACACCAGAGCCAGCCGAGCCAGCCGAACCCGTCCCGCCGCCCAATCCCGATCCTGAGCCAGAACCCGAGCCCGAGCCTGAGGGCGAGTTGCCGCCTGCATCCTCTCCTGCCTCGTCCGTGCACGAACTGAGCGACGACGACGAAATTCAAATCGTCGCACACCCTTTCGTGCAATCATCTGCGGAGGGAGGGTCAAAACAATATGGAGATGAGGATGAGGAAGGAGATGGCGAACCTGGTTATGCCGCCGAGTTGTCCGACTCAGAGGCTGAAGTGGAAGAACTCGAGGGTGATGAGCTGAGGCGGGAGATGGACGCCCAAGCGGCTCGCGTGGCGCGCTCGCTCGCCACAGTGAGGGCCATCATGAGCAAGAGTGTCGAGCTTGGGAAGAGGGGTTGGCGGGCTGCTGAGAGGGGGATGCGATCGGGAATAAACACGGGT